>APFE030162460.1:0-17434 GCA_000404065.3 Pinus taeda | reverse complement strand
AATTTAAGGATGAAAGAGCATCACATTCTTTTATTGCTTTATAGTATCCAAATTTTGATTTGAATGGCTCATACATTGTAACCAAGAAATTGACTTCTGTATTTGAATGGCAAATACATTGTAACCATGAAATTAGCTTCTTTATTTTACACATATTTGCGCCAATATCAGTACAACTTCAAAATTTGCAGATCCTTTCACGCTCCACCGTTTACTCATTTCAAGTCTAATCCAGAACTCATCTCTCAGTGTTCCTCCACTGCTGCCTACAAACCAGAATGGAATTTCATGAGCGCGTTCGACACCAACTCTTACGCATCTCTGTTAGAAAATTGTACCCACATTAAATCACTTGAAATTCTTCATACCCATATGATCATAAGCGGGTTCGAACATAACCCTTTTTTGAGTACTAAGTTCGTGGTTATGTATAACATGTTCGGCAGCATCGAGGATGCACGCCAAGTGTTTGACAAAATACATGAACGAGATGTTGTGTTGTGGAATGCGATGCTTAGAGCGTATGCCAGGGCTGGGAACTACGATGAAACCCTTCAACTGTATTATGAAATGCAGAGGAATGGTATGCTGCCAGATAAATACACCTTTTCCTTTGCACTGAAGGCATGTGCGGGATTATCATCTATAGAAGAGGGAAAGGAGATCCATTATCACACAAGGACAGCTGGACTTGAATCCGATATTTATGTCGGCACCGCTCTTGTAAATTTGTATGGAAAAATTGGGTTATTGGAGGATGCACGCAATGTGTTTGACAAAATACCTCAGAGAAATGTCGTCGCTTGGACCTCTATGATTGCTGTGTTTGCGGAGAATGGGTTTGCCGACGAGGCATTGAAATATTTTTCCCAAATGCAGCTGAGTGATGTGAAGCCTAATGCTGTTACATTGGTGGCAGTGATTGCGGCGTGTGCCCGATCAGGAGCTCTGCAACAAGGTAAGTTAATCCATGGCTACATGATTAAGACTCTTTTTCAGTTAAACTTTTTTGTGGAGACTGCTTTTATAGATATGTATTGCAAATGTGGGAGTTTAAACAATGCACGCCACCTGTTTGACAGAATGTCTGAAAAAAATGTGGTATCTTGGACTGCCATGATTTCCGGATATTCTCATAATGGTTATGCTGCTGAGGCGTTGGCACTCTTTGATGAAATGCAAGTAGTTGATCTGATACCGGATTCTGTTACTTTGGCCAGTGTGCTTTTAGCATGTGCGAATTTGCGAGCTCTGCAAAAAGGCGAGCAGATCCATGTTTGCATGATTAAAAATGAGTGCAAATTAGATGGTTTTGTGTGGAACTCACTGGTAGACATGTATGTTAAATGCGATAGTTTGGATGTTGCATACAAATTGTTCGACAAAATGGATATGAAAGATGCTGTGTCATGGAATGTAATGATTAGTGGGTTTTCTGACAATGGACATTTGAATGAGGCATTGATTTTTTACCATAAAATGCAACTCCAAGGCATAAGACCTGATTCTGCCACGCTGGTGAGTTTGCTCTCAATCTGCACACATTTAGGATCTCTTCAACGTGGCAAGTGCATCCATAACTTCATTATCAAAAGCGGACTTGAGTCAGATGTTTTTACTGGAGCCGCTGTTATAGACATGTATGCCAAATGGGGTAAGATGGAAGATGCATGGCAATTCTTTTGCATGATGCCTGGAAGAGATATTGTATCATGGAATGCAATAATTTCTGGATATGCTCAGAATGAGCATCCCAACGAGGCATTGGCAGTTTTTCATCAAATGCAACTCGCAGGTATAATACCCAATGCAGTCACCGTGGCAAGCATCCTCCCGGTATGTGCCCAGTTCAAAGATTTACAGCGAGGACAGTGGATTCATGATTACATAGTTAAAAGTGGATTTCAGGTTGATGTTTTTGTGGAGACTGCTCTTGTAGACATGTATGCCAAATGTGGGTATATAGACACTGCACGCTCTTTATTTGATAAAATGTTCGAAAGAAATGTGATTTCCTGGAGTGCAATTATTGCTGGATACACACAGAATGAACAAGCCAATGAGGCGTTGAGATTATTTCATAAAATGCGACTGGCAGATGTGAAACCCAATTCAATCACCATGGTAAGTGTGCTTTCGGCATGTGCCCTTTTAGGATCTCTGCAGCAAGGCATGCTTTTCCATACTTACATTATTACAAGTGGATTTGGGTTTGATTCTTCTGTGGTGTCTGCCCTTATAAACATGTATGCTAAGTGTGGGGATATCGTTACTGCACGCCGAATATTTGACAAAATGTCTGAGAAGAATATAGTTTCCTGGAATGCCATGATTGCAGGGTACGGGATGCATGGTCATGGTCAGGATGCCCTCATACTTTTTTACCAAATGCAGCAGAGATTCATGGAGCCAAATTTTATTACCTTCATTGCTGTTTTATCTGCCTGTAGCCATGCAGGTCTGGTGGACGAAGGTTTGCAATGCTTCCATTGCATGACTCAGGATTATTGCATCACACCTAGAGCAGAGCATTACAGATGCATGGTTGACCTTCTTGGTCGTGCAGGCCATTTAAAAGAGGCACTACATTTTATTAATAAGATGCATTTACAACCTGATGCTAGCATATGGGGGGCCCTGCTTGGTGCATGCAGTATTCACTGCAATATTCATTTAGGAGAGTGTGTGGCAGATTACCTTTTAGAGTTAGATCCTGAAAATGTTGGATATTATGTACTGCTCTCAAATATTTATGCTGCAGCCGGCAGGTGGGGTGATGTGGTAAAGGTTAGAACAATGATGAAAGTGAGAGGATTGAAAAAGATACCAGGACATAGCTGGATTGAGATAAATAACAAGGTTCATGTATTCCTTGTCTGAGACAAATGGCATTCTCAATTTGATAATTACCTGAATTTTAGAGAAGTTAGCCTCGCAGATGAATGGTGAAGCTTATATATTGGACAAGGACTTCATGCTGCATTAGATGAAGGAATATGAGAAGAAGCATATCCTTTGAAACCACAGCCATAACTTCGACGTTGCTTTTAGGTTTATGAGCTACAGGTCACCTCACTGCATAACCAACAGCTTTTGCATTTGACATTTGTAATAACTATCATATGGCCTTACCATTGCATTGATAACTGGGAAACTGGCTTCATTCTATTGCCACATCTTGGACAGAGTTTGTATGCATTAAAAAAATGGAAGATGTCAAGATGTCATCCTTTGTTTATCATATACACAACTCATCTCCGAGGCATTCTCCTCTGTTGCCATTTTTTATGGGCAGCAGGAAGGGAATCTAGATCAATGCTATGGGTCAGCTCGCCTCCACTGCCTATTCATGTATGTTGTAGGTGTGTTCCTACATGATTATAACTGAGCTTGAAAATCCTTTTTATTTGGTACCAGTGTAATGACCACATATTCCATCATAGATGGTATCCAGAATGCAAAACTTGTCTTTGACAAAATAGATCAACAAGATGTTTTTTTATGGAACACAATGATTAGGGTGCATACAAGTTTTGGGTGCTATCAAGAAACCCTTGCATTGATTTAAAAAGTCCAAAAAGGAGGGGCATACAATCATATAAATTGTACTTTGCAATTGAAATAAAGTTACAGCTATATGGCTCACACGGAAGCTCAGTTGGTGATCACTGCGTTATCAAGTATTATGTAAACTATGAGATTCAAGGTTCAAATCCCCATGGATCAAGCCAACAAAAAAAGGCACAATGATATAATATTCTCAGCAGGAGGTCAATGAGGTTTATTATGATGATGAGAATTGGATTTAAATCTGATGCTTGCTTAGGGGATTACTCTCTTACACTTAAGCAAGCAATCTGGTGCAATCTAAAAGATGCATGGGATGTGCATGACAAAATGTCTTCGAGAGATGGTGTCTCATGGATTGTTATGATCACTGTATATACAAAAAATGGGCATGCAAATGAAACATTGAAACTTTATCATCAAATGCAGCTGGCATGTGAACTATAAGACAACTGCAATGGTGGTGGTTCTGTTTGGGCCAGTGAACATTTGTAACTCTGCAAAAAGGTAACTCAAGTATATCGGTTTATGATTAGAACACTAACTTTTTTTAATCTGTTTTTGTAGAGATTACTGTTATAGATTTGTTTTGAAATTTAGGACCCTAAACCATGCATACCACATGTTTTGGTAATATGTCTAAAAATATGGCATCTTGGATTACAATTATTGCAGGTTTTGCCCATAATAGATGATTGCATGAAGTACTGAAATTCTTTCATGAAATGCGAAAAGATGGCACAAGACCAGATTTTGTTTCTTTGCATGTACTAAATTTGTAGTTCTGCAACAAGGTAACTGAATCCGTGAGTATATAACTAAAAGTGGATAAAAAGAAGATATCTTCGTGTGAAACTCTCTCATAAATATCTGCTAACCATGTTAGCTTAGAGGTTGTGTACCAAATTATTTGAGAAAATGCCTAGAATGGTGTTGTGGAATGTAACGATGCTAGATATGTTGAGAGCGGACATGCTGATGATGAACTGGCAATTTAGCATCAAATGCAGTTGTAATGCATAACCACTGGTTCTTTCACCATGGTTAGTTTGCTTTCAATCTCTACCTGTGTAAGAGCTTTGCAACACTAAACATACTTTCATAATTGTCTAATTAAAAGTGGATTTAGGCTGGACATTTTTGTTGGTAGTGTACTGGTTGACATGTAAAACATGGGAAGTTGACTTATATTTTCTAGAAGGGAACAGATAACCTTGAGCATAGTGAAGGCAGGTAAGGTTATTGCGGACACATATTCAGTGTTTGGTAAAATGTCCATAACTACAATGACCATTGTCTCATGGAATCCAGTAGTTAATATATATGCCCATAATCTACATGCCAAAAGCTTGTTAAGTAAATTCCACTAAATGCAACTGGCAAGCATAACACCCAATCCTATCATCATTGTGAGCATATTCCTAGCATGTGCTCAGTTAGGAGCTCTACAACAAGGTGTGCGGATTCATGACATTGTTAGGAATGGATGGTCCTCAAAGTAACACAAGTCTCCTATGAGCCTCATTTGGTGAGCATTTTCCCAGCATGTACCCAGTTAGGAGGTCTACAAGAAGGTGAGTGCATTCGTGATGATGCTGTTAGAAGTGAATGGTTGTCAAATTCCTTGAGGCTCCCAAAGAAATTAAGGAGAAAAGCTTGTTGTCCCAAAGTTTGATCCAAAATCGAAGGAAAAATATGATTTAGATCAGCAAGGCTCTAGTCAAGGAACAAAAATGTCATTACTCTCAAGTTCAGCCAGGAAACTGAGATGGCTTACTTAGACATTATTGGATACACGAGCAAGTAGGAGCAAAAAAATCTACTTTGTGAGTGAGTCATCCACCTAAAATGTGTCTTACTTATGTTGCACTAATGTCTTCCTTTCCTAAGACAAAGCCTTCCTATTTTGAGGAGGCAAATTTAGAGCATGTCAGGATGCTATGCCATGAGAATATAACTCCATTCTCAAGAATATTGTCTAGGAGATGATTCCAAAACTTTTTGAGGAATTAGTGATTGACCCCAAGCATGGAGTGGATGAGATCATTGAAGAGTACAACAAAATTATTTGTCTCAAAGGATTCCTCCAAAAAGAGGTAATTGACCTTGGTAAGACTTTTACTCTAGTTGCTGGAAATTTTGAGATGCATTGGTGAGATACTCAATTTGCAAGTTTTTAAAGGCCCTTGGTGTGTGATGCATACTCAACTTGCAAGTTGGTACTTTAGGTTTAAGAGTTTTTACTCACACTGGGCTTCTCCAAGATTTGTACAAATTTAAGTTTATATTTAATAGATTTGATCCACTTATCTTGGTCTTGTTTGTATATTAGTTTATCATTGCAAGAAATTTTAAACAATTTTTGTTGTGGTGTGAGATTGAATTGGCCTTGGAGCTTTGTTGCCCCTTATGTTTACATGAGGATCTTTCATTGTGTCTCAGTTGCACTTGACATAGATTTCTTAATGCCATAGGTGATTCAACATTTAGATACATGGGAGGATATTTTATGGACGAAGACACATTCCTTGGCATTACACTTATGGTTATGCTTATGCTAACCACTATTTCAATAGTGGATTTGCAATGTCTAGAGGAATGTGGTTGGTGCAAAGTTATGTGTTGAGGAAAGTGGTTAGTGCAAAGTTATGTGTTTATACCCCCCAATAGGATTTATTGGTCTTTAATTTTGAGCATTGGAGCTATTTTGTGATATTCTTCAGTATAATGGTGATATTTTTGGGACGAGATTTGATTCACATTGTTCGGGATGTACATATTGCATGGTAGATGATATCCTTGGCATATTCTATCATTTGGCATGATTGTGGCACATTTGTATGGTTTGTTTTAGATATTCAGAGAGGGCCCAATATTATTGATCATTTTTACGTGGTTTGAAGGTTTTCTAATTTGATTCTTTATGGTGGAGGCCACCTAGTCTTGGCACCCTAGTGTTCTTGTATTTCACATTAGTTTCATGTTGTGATATCATATATTGTTGTCCTAGGTGGAGTGCTTCAC
Source organism: Pinus taeda (assembly GCA_000404065.3). Lineage (NCBI taxonomy): Eukaryota > Viridiplantae > Streptophyta > Pinopsida > Pinales > Pinaceae > Pinus > Pinus taeda. The sequence continues at coordinate 10,843 of APFE030162460.1, read as the reverse complement.
TTATGCACATATTTGGAGGTTGGTTGTAGTGGTGTAATGGTGGTTTGACCCATATTTGACTAGAGGGAGGCCTATTGCTTCAACACCCTAGCTTATTTTGGCCTTGTTCACACTGTGATGGAGATGCATTTTGATACAAATTTAGATTTTGTGAGCTCACCCATTTTTGTAGATGTTGAGGCACCTCATAAATTTTCAATATTATTCTAGTGCTTGATGGTAAGGTACTCCTGCATTTAGGGAGTTTGCTCGAGTTAGTTGTGGGTTATTGCACCTTGGATCATGTGGAGGAGTTTATTGTGGACACTTCCTCTTAGTTAGGGCTATTTTTGGTTGTTTAATTGTGCCTTCAAGATGATGCCTTGAGGCTATTAGTGGCGCGTCCACACATGGATGTCCACGTGTCATATTTGAGGATGTTTAGTTGTTCTTCCACCTTGGGATGCTCATATATTTGCATATAGTCTTCATTGCACACCATTTTGGCATGAGATGGGTTGACCTAACCTTTGAGGCCACACGTGGCTTGTTCTCTTAGGGAAACCAAAGATCTTTTCCATGCACTCAACTAGTTTCATATTAATCACTATTTGAAGGACAATGTTGAACATGAGAGTAATGGATGGCATACTTTGAAATCTGAGCAATATTGGCCAATGGAAATAACAAGGGAAGATTTGAAACTTTTGGAGAAGGCGCTGAAGAAGAAGAGAATTTGTTGTAGACAAAGGCCTAACACTTTATGCTAGGGATAATAAGGAGGTAAAATTTTAGTGAAAGAAGCATATGGGTTGGATGCCAAACACAGTGAGCTTGTGAACTTGAGGATGTGGCAAAAAAATTGGAATCCATGGATTTGGAAAAAGATTTCAATGTTTCCTTGGCCAATGGAAAGAAGGAAAGTTTTGACTTGGGGCAAGCTTCGATGATGATGTTATGAAGGCCCCATATTATGCATTATGTGCAAGCAAGAGGAGATGGTGGAACCCTTATTAAACCACGCTAACCATGCTTCAAATCTATGGGACCCAAGAATGGAAAGCTTTAGATAGTCTAACTTATGGAGAGAAGATTTATTAGAAACTCTAAAGGAATGAAAAATCCCTCCTTTTGAGAATCCAATCTTGTTTAGAACTTGGTAGATATTCCGAAGGTTTCTTCTATGGAGTGTTTGGAAAGAACGTAACCAATGATTATTTAAAAACTGGTGTTGAAGGTGGAAAGGGGGGAGCTATGGTTGGAAGTAATTAGAAACACAAAAGAAAGTATTTAAATTGTAGCTTGGAATTGTTGAAGAATGTAACTAGCTTCGGTCTATATAATTGTACTTGTCAAAAAGAAAATTTATTATTAAAGAAAATAACTTATTAAAGCACGGGTTTCATGCTTGGGTCAATGTTTTCTAGGTCAAAGCCTCCATTGAAGGCTTCTAGGTTTTGTCTCAAGTCATTAGAGCCATTGTCATTTTTATTAGATGCTTCTTGGGCTTTTCTATCTTGTAAAAATAATTATTTTGGACTCAAAAATGTAATTTGTCACCTCCACACTGAGTTAGCCTTATCTCCAAGAAGTTGACCTACATGAAGGCAATTCGACCCAGCAGAAAGGCTATATAAGGAGAGACAATTTGACCTATTTGTCACATTCACTCAACAAGTTCAATCTTCAAGCAAGAGAAGCAAAAAAAGAGTGTGTAGTTGTTGGGAAGACCTAAATCGAAGTTTCTAGGCCCTCTATCTCTCACACATGTGAAGTTTCTGGGCAATTGTTGGGGCCAAAAATCTGGGTTTACTGTAGGTCTGAAATTTTGTTGCTGGGGTCAAAGTTTTGTTGCTAGGGTCAAAATTTTGAACTAAAGTTGCTGTTGGGGCGCAATCACTTGGAGTATTTTGTGAATATCATTTGTTGCAAGGAAGGGCTAACTTGGTGGTTGGAGGAGGTTTTTGTCTAGGTCTAAGAAGTCTGGAAGTGTCTCACCTTGAATTGAATCTACTGAAGGAAGAGTTCTCGATTGGGTTTTCCCCTTATAGGGGTTTTTCCCTACCTATGCGCCTAAATCTTGTGTCTCTTGTTCTTGTGATCTTCATAGACATATAATTTGGTAATTTCTTGATGAAAGATAAACTAATTAAGAAGTAAAAGAGGCCAACCTAATTCACAAGTCATTATCAAGAAAGAGGAATCAAACCCTAAATCCTGCTAGTATTGATTTGTCAACATGGGATGAGAGTTAAGGTCGAAGAAGGTTGGAGATCACTTTGTTGGCTTGGAAGAAAAGGTTACTACCTCTATAGCAAGTTACTTGAAAATGGGATTCAATATCATAAGAATTGCACGGAGATGGATTGGAAGGATCATCTACAACTTATCTAGAAAGGTCAAGAGTGAAGGATTCTTGGTTGCACTTACAGGTGCTCTTGATGATGACAATGCATAGATCATTGATAGTGGAGCATCAAGACATATGATGAGAAAAAGTGGACAACTCCATACTTTATCAAAGAAACCATCATCTCATGTAGTGGAGCTAGGAGACAACAATAGTTATGCAGTCAAGGGCCTTGGATCTACATCACTGAAGCCAGAAAATTGAGCAAAGCTACACCTCAACAATATACTCTATGTTCCAGGTTTGAAAAAATTACTTTAAATTTCTTGTTTAAAAGATAAAGGCGATAGGGTTGCCTTTGTAGATGGTGAAGTTTTGGTTTGGGGAAAAGATTCAAGCATAGACAAGGCAAAAGCTATTGGAGTAAGTGAAGGAAGGCTATATAGAGTGATAACACCATCTCCTCAAGACCTAGTTCACATGGAGATCAATCCTATCGAACTATGGCATAGAGGATATGGGCATATGCATTACAAGATCATTCCCTCTTTTAACCAAATGGTCATTGCCATCCCCAACATCAAGGAAGATCGTGAAGGAGTATGTAAGGGATATGCTTTGGGAAAGAATGCAAGGAAGCCTTTTACAAGTAGTGATACAAGGTCTAAGGAAATATTAGACCTCATTCATTCTGATGTGTGTGGGCCTATGTCTAACAAATCTCTAGGAGGCCATCTTTATTATGTGACCTTCATTGATGGTCACTCTAGAAAGACATGGCTCTACCTTCTCAAGACAAAGGTTGAAGTATTATATCTGAAGTGGAGACCTTAACCGAAAGAAAGATAAAAACTATGAGATCCGACAATGGTGGGGAATACACTTCAAAAGAACTAATTGCATATTGTAAAGAAGCAGGTATTAAGAGGGAGCTCATTGTTCCCTACAATCCCGAGTAGAATGGAGTTGTAGAAAGGAAAAATAGAATAATTAAAGAATGTATGAGAACCATAATATTTGATCAAGATCTACTAAAGTTTCTATTAGGCGAAGCAACAATGACAATAGTATATATACAAAATACAAGTCCTCATAGAATCCTTGAGAGTATGACACTTAAAGAAGCATTCATAGGCAAGAAGCCATGTGTGGACCATCTCCGAATCTTTGGGTGTCTCGCATACATCCATGTTACAAAGGACAAGTGAAAGAAATGAGATTCTACAAGCATTAAAGGGATCTTCCTTGGCTACAATCTTTCGTCAAAAGCATATAGAATCTACATCAAGGAAGGAAGAAAAATTGAAGTGAGCAGGGATGTTATATTCGATGAGAATCATCCCTACAAAAGATCCAAGGATATTCCAATCGATTTTGATAACGAAGATATACCACTATTTGAAGACGAAGAGCATCGTGATAAGACAACTACAAACCAAGAAGAAGAAGAAGAAGACGAAGAAGAAGGACCAAGTGAACCTATTCAATCTGTGATCCTACCTGAAACAGGGAAGAGGCCAAATTGGTGAAAAGCTACTCTTGAAGATGTTGAAGGACATGGAGCTACTAAAGGAAGTTTTAGAGAAAGCAAAAGACCAAAGGGATATTCAGGATATGCAGCGTATATGACAAAATTGATAGAAGTTGAACCAACTATATTCAAAGACGCTGCTCATCAAGAAGAATGGAAGAAGGCAATGCAAGAAGAATATCAATCTATCATGAAGAATGGAGTTTAGGAAATCATTCCTAGGCCAAGTGACAAATCAGTGGTCACCTCAAAATGGATTTACAAAATCAAACATGATGTTGATGGAAGTATAGACAAATACAAAACTAGATTTGTCGCAAGGGATTTCTCTCAAAAGGAAGGTATCAAATATGAAGAAACATTTGCACCTACTACAAGATATGCTACTATAAGATCTTTGGTTTTGCCAGCTGCTACAATGGGATGGAATATTCATCAAATGGACATAAAAACAACATTTATGAATGGAACCATCAATGAAGTATACATTGAACAACCGGAAGACTTTGAAGTAAATAACAAGGACACACATGTTTGCAGACTTAAGAAAGTTGTATATGGCTTGAAGCAAGCTCCTAGGGCATGGTATGTAAGGATGGATGCATATCTCTTGAGAATTGGGTTCGTCATTTTTTTTGCAGATCCAAACCTCTACATTAAGGTGGTGAGCAATGAACCAATCATTATACTACTATATGTGGATGATTTGTTTATTACAAGTGTGGAGCGCAAAATACAAGAATGCAAGAAAATGCTAGTAGTTGAATTTGAAATGAAAGATCTGGGACTTGTGCATTATTACTTGGGTTTGGAAGTCTCGCAGAAACCTAGAGAGATATATATGGGTCAAGGTAAATACATAATCGAGATATTGCATAGATTCAGTATGGATTCCAAGCTTATGACTACTCCCATGATCACTAATATCAAGAAATTGAGAAGCTTTGACTTTAGTATCGTCGATCCTACTAGCTATCATAAGTTGGTGGGTTCTCTAATGTACTTGGTAAATACGAGAACTTATATATATTTTGTCGTAAATGTTCTTAGTCAATTTCAATTAGAGTCTCGTTATGACCATTGGATAGTTGCCAAGCATATTTTGAGATATCTACGTGTTATTATACATCGATGTCTGAAATATGATGGAAAGGAAGTTAAGTTAATAGGGTTTACATAGTCTGATTAGGGTGGTGGTGAGACTAATGGAAGAATCACTATTGGTGTATGTTTTAATTTGGGATCCTCGATGATTTCATGGATGAGTGGAAAACAAGATCATGTTGCATTAAATAGTGTTGAAGCATAATACATTGCTACATCTGAAGTAGGAAAGGAAGTTGTATGGTTAAGGAAACTTTTGTCAAATTTGTTTGGAAAGCCTCTAGATCCTACAGTGATAAATTGTGATAATCAAAGCAATATGAAGATGTCAGAAGACCCCATATTCCATGCAAGGATGAAGCATATCAACAACAAGTACCACTACATTAGGAGCTTGGTACAAGATGTGGTTGTGAAGCTACAATATATTCTGACAGATGAATAGGTAGCTGATGTGCTAACGAAGTCTCTTCCGAAAAAGAAGTTTGAGTATTTTAGAAGCATGCTTGGGTTAGTTGATATTACAGATTTGATTGATAGGGAGATATGAAGCAAATAATGGTGGGTCTTGGGAGGACATCTAGCCAGTCTATGTGTTGATGTTTAGATCTCGAAGGGGGAGGATGGTGTTGGTCTTGGAGCTCTGACCTTGGATACACACCTAGATCCCTGGGTTGATGGTTAGCTAGTAAGCTTGATGGTACCTACATTCACTGAAAGCTTTAGTCCATATTAGTCCCACCCTGACAGATTACCCTGATCAGGAATCTAGTTCATAGCATTGAGTGTGCTAGAACTCTTCGTAGTTCATTTCATTTTGAAATTTTCCATATATGTAATAATGAATACCTCTCTAGTTAAGTGGGAGTGTTGAAGAATGTAACTAGCTTTGGTTTTCATAATTGTACTTGTCAAAAATAAAATTTAGTATTAAAGAAAATGACTTATTAAAGCATGGGTTTCATGTTTGGATCAATGTTTTCTAGGTCAAAGCCTCCATTGAAGACTTCTAGGTTTTGTCTTGAGTCATTAGACTCATTTTCATTTTTATTGGACCCTTCTTGGGCATTTGTATTATGTAAAAATAACTATTTTTGAGTCAAAAAGGTAATTTGTCACCCCCACACCAAGTCGAGCCTGTCCCCAAGATGTTGGCGTACATGAGGGCAATATGACCCAACAAAAAGGCCATATAAGGAGAGGCAATTCGACCTATTTGTCACAGTCACTCAACAAGTTTGACCTTCAAGCAAGATAAGCAGAAAAAGAGTGGAAGTAGCTGGAAAAGGACAAATTTGTTGGGAAGGCCTAAATAAAAGTTTATGGGCTAGCTATCTCTTACAAGTGTAAAGTTTCTAGGTAGTTGCAGGGATAAAAAATATGGGTTTATTGTAGGTTCGAAATTTTGTTGCTGGGGTCAAAGTTCTACTGCTGGGGGGTTGAAATTCTGAATTGAAGCTATTGCCGAGGAGCAATCACTTGGTGTATTTTGTGAAGATCACTTGTTGTAGGGAAGGATTCACTTGGTGGTTGGAGGAGGTTTTTGTTTAGGTCTAAAAAGTATAGAAGTGTCTCGTCTTGATTTTGATCTACTAAAGGAAGAGTTATTACTGGGTTTTCCCCTTATAGGGTTTTTTTCCCTAGATGTGCACCTACATCTTGTGTCTCTTGTTCGTGTGATTTTCATACACATATAATTCGGTAATTGCTTGATGAAAGATAAACTAATTAAGAAGTAAAAGAGACCAACATAATTCACAAGTAATTATCAAGAAAGAGGAATCAAACCCTAAATCCTATTAGTATTGATTTCTCAACAGGAATGAGGAGGATTAAAATCATAGAACAGTGGAGTAAAAGATTTCAAAGACTTGGGGTGTAAATGCAAACACTACCAATTAGAGTCAAAACTTTTCAATGTCAAGTTGGCTCCCTAGACTAGTGGACAACGTTGCCAATAGATTTCATTTTGTTTGTAAGTTCAACATTGGTGAGGCTACATCATGGTCATGTCCGAAAATAACACTCAAATAGGGCGGGGAATTGAACCGATGAGCTAGGTCAAAGATGGAAAGATTGATCACTGAGTTTTCATGTGTGTGAAGGAGAATGGCCTTCACTTCTAGTATTAAAATATTGTCTAAATTTGAGTTTGTGAAATACCCTTGAGTTAAGTTCTCCTCAAGGCATCACGATTTGGCACAGAGGTGGTCAATTGTGAGAAAAATTGTAACACAGCTAAGCCTACAATGGGTTGGAACGTGGCTCACCCTACTTCAGTGTCTTGTACTTTTCTAACTGTAAATGCTTATTTGTGTTAGTGATATATCTGATATAGATGATTTAGTGACATGCATAATTATTTAATTATTTTTTTCAACAAGTTTATATGTACATGCATTTACCTTCAACAAATTTATCATGGCTATAGTTGTTATACTATTTGGATGTAGCTTTTTATATGTATTAAATTTTGTAACAACACTAGTTGAGGAAGATAAGCTTCTTAAATTTTTCTTTAAACAGGTTTTGTTGGTATTTTTGCTATAACTTTTTTTCTAGTAAGTTCCACAAGTTGAAACTTTAACCATAATAAGGGGGAATTTCACTGACCCTGTGGCCCAATTTTCAAATTTTGAGTTGCAAAATTTTAGGACATATGATGAAAGGAAGTTGAGATTCTTAAATACATCTTTAAACAAATCATGTTGACATTTTGCTATAACCTTTCTTTCGAGAGGTTCCAAAAGTTGAAACTTAGACCATAGTGAGGGGAAATCCCACTGATTATGTGGTCCAACTTTTAGATCTTGGGTTGTGATATTCTAGGGCATATGATAAGAAGAAATCGAGCTTCCTAGATGCTCTTAAAATCACGCATCAAACTGGTCATGTTGACATTTTTGCTATAACTTTTCATTTAGGAGGTTCTGAAGGTTGAAACTTGGACCATAGTAAGAGGAACTCACACTGATCATCTGGTTTTGATTTTAGAACTTGGACTGCTATAGTTTAGGAGATATGCCCTAGGGAAGTTGCTATATTAATTTGCACTCAAAGTGTTTGAAGAATACCTAAATGGTTTAGTGATTCATTGTAGGAAAACTATTTGATTAAATGCCCCATTGAAAATGTTGTTTTGTGGATGGGGATAGTATTGTTGTATGTTAGCATTGTTGTATAATAGTATTGTTATAGTTGATCTGTGCCATTTGCATACAAAACATTCGAAGAAAAATGTGTTAAAGGTGTTTTATTACAATTTGCATACAAACTATATGATAAAATATCTCAAAGGCAAAAATCAAAAGTTGCATGATTGAGTGGTATATTTCAGTTAATATGTTAAAAGTGGAATCAGAACAATGTTTTTTTTTTTTTTATACAAAATGTCTACAAGAGAAAAACCACTTAATTGGTTGTATACAAAGTATTTGAAGAAATATTGATATGTAAAGTGTTTGACAAAATGTATGAGAGATAAAAATCAAGTTTTTGCAAGTGTGGTTATGATAAATTTAGTAGGGGTATATGACAAAGTGGTATTAGAGTTTATTGTCAAGCTAATAAAAAAACAAAATTGGGTACCCTGTAACCTATGTAAGTCATTGAGGGAATTGGATATGGTACAATGGTATCAGAGCTAAGGTTCAACACTAAACTTGGATGCTCAAGTATAGGAACGAATTTAAGTTTTAAATTAATATCTATGCATGCATGTGTACTTATGTGAAATTATTTTGTTGTATATATGGATAAACTAATGTTATTTGAATATTGACTTGAGTTTGATGCAACAAGATAAACATGCAAGATGTTGACTAAATTCTTTAGAACAACCCAATAGAATTGCAAAGCCAAGTGATGCAGCCATATTTACGAAGGGGAATCTCTTAATTTATATCTTATTATTTTAAAAAGTTTTCTTTAATGCTTTGAGATGTGATATGTTGATATAATAACATAGACATGATAAAAATACAAGAGATGAAATGGTTCAAGAATGCATATCAATTAGATAGATATTAAATAATGATATGTTAGATGCATGAAGATATGTTAGGTGCATACAATAATGAATGTGTATGCATAAAGACTCAAAGTAGTTTGCTATCATAAAATGATTCAGATGATTAATAATGGTTAATGGTGAACATGTAACTAGGAACATGTTAACAACATGATTAGGAAGCCAATGAAGGTGTTGCATGTAGCCTTGTGGAATCAAGGCTATGGAAGATAAAGTGTCGATGAGTGAATGGTACAAATGGCACCTATGCATGTCATGAAAATGTTGTGTGTCCTTGTGGAAGGTTGGAGCCCTGGAGGGACAAGTGTGGGGATAGGTGTTTGTGTTCCGGTTTGGAGAGTATCAAAATCCCCGAAGTTAGATGAAACTATTGTAAGCCACATGCCTCTGAGACATCTTTGACCAACCAAAGCCAAAGGCCCTAGAAGGATAGTAGCACAACTTGAGGGATTGATGTGATTAGAGAAAGGGGTGCACTACCTTGGGTTGAGTGGATTGATGGGAGAATGTGAGATTGTAGGTTAGAGGTTGTTGGAGTTGGTACTTTGGCCTTATTTGTGTTCAATATTGGTTATGTATCATACTTGGCTCTTTGTAGGCCAATAATTTTGTAAATTCATGACCATTAGGGGAATTTTGAGGTAAAAATTGGATCTCAAAACAAAAAATATACTAATAAAATTAACTTTAAAATAACTAATAAGATTCAAGATAATATCATGCTCAGGGGATAATATTTTTGGAGGGAAAATAGTTTTTATTTTTTTTATTTTTTTTAATTGTATTTTCAACTTATCTCTTTATAAGTTTACTCAAATGTCAAGTGTAGGCACCCACTGGATGTGGAATTTAATTCCACATCCAACAAGTACCCACTTTGTATACTTTTGAGTAGACCCACATCAAAACAATTGCAAATACATGAAAAAAAACCATTTGAATACACTTTTTTAATGTATTATCATTTTTTTGTGTAAGTCTACTCATAAGTACGCAGAGTGAGTACTCATTGGACGTGGAATATAATTATGCACCCAATGAGTGTCTACACTTCACAATGGAGTAAACCTGTAAGGAGATAAGCTGAAAATACATTTATTTTAATTATTGTTTTATTATTTTAATTATTATTCTATTATTTTCCTTAGGAGGCCCATTTTGGACCTCAGAATTCCCCTAATGCCACCCTAAGGATGACCCACTGTTGAACAAAACAAGAGTAATAGAGCCTATGGCTAAGAGAAAATAAGAGGCTTTCTGCCAATCAACAATTTTCTCTGTATAAGTGTTTCACGAATTATTGATTATAACTCTTGGATTTTATGCGCACTTAAAGCATTGTTTGAATGCCAATCTAAGTGCGTGATATGAGTATATGCTTGTGAGTTGGATGAAGGAACGATAATGTTCTAAGACAATTGTATTGATATAGTGTGTTGAGACATGTGATATGCACATGAGTGTAAGGGGGAGGGACCCCATAGTTGTTACAAAGAAGAAATTTTGGTTGTGAGTCTGTTAAAAATTTGAGAAAAAATATTTCTTTGTTTAATAAAATTGTTATATTTATTCATGTGATGAAATCCCTGATGAACTTGGAACTCTGTCTTGCAAAGCTGTGTTAGAGGGTAGATGTAGATAAAGGATCAGTCAAGAAGGGCTTGATTATGTTAATATGAGCCAAATGGACAATGAAGTCACAAATGTGTAAATGGCTTGAGAAGGACGTTTCTCTTAATTGAAAATTGTGCTTGATTGATATATTCTATTTATGAAAATAATTTGAATGTGTGAATGGTAAACAAATAGAAACTGGTACTTGCTATGTTTTGGGTAATACAGTAAGGTT
>APFE030162457.1:0-15203 GCA_000404065.3 Pinus taeda | reverse complement strand
TGCTCTCTCTCTCTCTCTCTCTCTCTCTCTCTCTCTCGATCTTTTTTGTTCTCTGATCATGGCTTCAAATTCAATCAATCTCATGACTGCTCGATTCCCCTTCCACCTCCGTCGGATCGCCTGTTGTTGTTCACTTGGAATTCCATGTCTCTGCATCATGGTCATCGGCTCACAAGGAATGGCCACTTGTCCTCTTGCGAACTATGCCAGCTTTTCCTCGTCGCTTCAGTTCTTCGGTTACATCATGGAATGAGTCATCCGCCACCTCAGTGGTCAAATCGAACCTCAAATCCTTGTAGATCTCGGCTTAATCCCCTGTCGAATCTGGTTCTTTCATCAAGTGTGTTTTCAGCGTTAGATCTGGAGCCCCCAGATCCAACGTCATTCGCACATTTCGCGCGGTAGGCTTACTCGACAATTAGCGCGCAATGAGTGGCAATTTTCTCTCTCCCTCTCCTGCCACACGTCGGGCGCTGAATGGAATCGCTAGGTTTCATCCAAAGCCACTTACTGCCCAAGGGTGCCCCCAATATACCACCAATTTTGGAGCGCGGGTCCCACCTTTAGCCTTTAGCGCTTTCGCCACGGTTTTACCGGCTTCCATGCGACCGAGCGCTTCGGGGCCTTTCCTTCTCGAGGGGTTTTTCCCAGCATCAGAAACTGCCTCCTTTTCCTGATTCGAGCTTCCCAAGTGCCAGTTTTGCCTCCTACGCAGTCTCCATGGGCCTCAATCAACGTGCTTTGACCGAGGTCCTCGTCATTCCACGCTGGTTGCCAACTGCCACTATTCAAAGGTTTTTCTAATTGCTCTATGCTCTTGAATTCAAAGTTTGTCCTGATCTGATACAGTCATGGTACTTTGATTATTCTTCATGGATCCAATTCGGATCACGGCCTTCCCATTGAAAAAGATTTTGGACCACCAAAAGTTGGTTTTCAAGCATCGACTAAGTGAGGGTACTTCTGTCTCACTTGTCTAATCTCAATCCACTTTGCACTCCTCAGCTTTGAACCCTTGAGCCCTACTCTGAGGTACTCAACATCTCCTATGCACGTCGTCCTCACCTTCCTATATAGAACTGTGTCTTCCTATAATTCATTAACATATTCAAGTAGCAGGTCATTAATAAAAGGCAATTGACTCTGCTCTTCAGGATCCTCAATTAGAGAGGGTTCAAGCAATCTTAAGCAATCTGCATTTACGACTGAGTAGATGTGCATGTAAGCTAGTAGATCAAGGCAAAAAGCATTTTCACCAATCTTCTCAAGTATTTTGAAAGCTCCATACCTGATAGGCTTTTGCTTTTTACCTTCACCTTGCATCCTGTCCTTGCTGATGTACAACCAGACTTGGTCACCAACTTGGAAACTATGCTCCATCTGATGCTTGTCATGCCTTGCCTTGTATTTGGCTTGGCCCTTTTCTAGCTGTTCCTGTACTGCCTGGTGGATCTCCTGGATTTGTTCAATGAACCCAGTTTCCCTGTCCACATCACTGTGTCCCTCGACTGAGGTATCTTTACCAAAGACAAAATCCAAATGAGACCTTGGTGTGAAACCAAAACAGGTCTCAAAAGGAGATCTCCGTGTAGAAGAATGTTTTGCTTTGTTGTAAGCATGTTGCACATAACACAAATGTTCATCCCAAAGCTTAGGATGTTTACTCCAAGATCCTCTAAGTAACTGGATCACTGTCCTGTTAACTACTTCTCTCTGGCCATCAGTTTGTGGGTGAAAAGATGTGCTTTTCTTCATTTTGGTGTCCATCAATTCCTAGAGACTTGACCAAAGCTTCACCACAAATCAAGTGTCTCGATCAGATACAATGGAAGTGGGTAATCCAAAATGAACCCATACATGTTCAAAGAACAGTTTTGCGGTTTGTTCAGCTGTAATCTGTTTATTACATGGTATCAAAATACACATTTTGCTGAACCTATCCACAACAACACATAGATAATCATGACCTTTCCTCGATTTAGGCAATCCTCCAACAAAATCCATGGAAACACTTTCCCAAGGGTGAGAAGGTACTAGTAATGGAGTGTACAAGCCTAGTTTTCTCTTGTCGGACATGCTTTTAACACACAGTACACCCTCTTACATATATAGAAACCGTCTCATTCATTTTTGGCCAATAACAAAATCTTTGCAGTTGTGCAACTGTTTTACTTACCCCAAAATGACCTAATATCATAAAAGTGTGTGCTTCTCTAATTATCTTTACTCTCTCAGTTTGTGGAATGCATAAATTCCCACAATGATATAAGAGTCGGTCCTTTACATGATAATCCAATTCTTCTACTCTTTTGCCTTGACTTAAAGTTGCATAAAGTCTATATCTTGAGCATATTGTTCAATGTAGCTTTCATGTAGCACATAATTATGCTTAAGTATAGTATATGCATTTATAATATTTCTAGATAATATATCTGCAACTTTATTGTGTATGCCCTTTTTATATCTAATGACTAAATGAAACTGTTGTAGAAAACCCATCCATCTATAGTTCCTTGATTGCTGCAACTTAGTTTGGGAGTGTATATATTGAAGTGGTTGATGATCAGTATGTATTACTGTCTCTTTTCCCATTAAGTAATGTTTCCACTTTTTCACAGTCTGAACTAATGCATACAATTCGTTATCATATGTAGGATACTTAACTATTGCAGGATTAAAAGTCTCAGAATGATAACATATGGGTTTACTGTGTTGTGTTAACACTGCTCCCATGGCATAATCACTGGCATTTGTTTGGATCTCAAATGGTCTTTGCAGATCAGGCAGTGCTATTACAGGTGTTGTACTAATCTTTTCCTTCAAGGTTTCAAAGGCTTTCTGATGTTTGCCTCCCCACTGAAATACCTTGTTCAATCCTGTTAAATCATGTAAGGGAGTTGCAATTGAGGAAAAGTTAGAAATGAACTTCCTCCAATACTGTGTTGCCCCTAAGAAGCTTCTCACTTCTGTAGAAGGCTTGGGTTTAGGCCAATTTACAATGACTGCCACCTTAGAGGGATCTATTTTCAATTCACCACCCCCTACTATATGACCCAAATAATTCAGAGATGTTTTTCCAAATTCACATTTTGACAGTTTAACATGAAGTTTTTCTCTTTTCAAAACATCTAGTATCTGCTTAACATTCCTTAAGTGTTCTTCCCACGTTTTACTAAAAATCAGAATGTCATCTAAATACACAATAATAAAATCATCAAGAAAAGGTCTGAGTGCATCATTCATTAATCTCATGAAAGTAGCGGGAGCGTTAGTTGAGCCAAAAGGCATAACCAGCCAATCATACAATCCCTTCTTTGTTTTGAAAGCAGTCTTTCATGCATCTTGTTCTGCAACTCTGACCTGATGGTATCCACTGTGCAAGTCTAGCTTGGTGAAAAAAAATAGTTTCCTTAAATTGATCTAAAATATCATCTATGTGAGGAAGGGGATAACGATTTTTTATTGTTATCTTATTGAGTTCTCGGTAATTAATGCACATTCTCCACGAGCCATCTTTCTTTCTCACCAAAATGAATGGTGACCCACATGGTGATGTACTAGGCCCGATAAATCCCTTCTCAAGCAACTCCTGCACCTGCTTCTTGATTTCATCATTCTCTAAAGCAGAAAAGCTGTACATTCTAATGTTAGGCAAAGGAGCATCTTGCTGCAAAATAATAGCATGTACTATTTCCTTTTTGGGTGGCAGACCTTTAGGTTCTTGAAACAAGATATCATACTCTGGAACAACCTTTTCTAAATCAGCTTGTTGTTTAGCATTATAGCCCTCAGATACATTGGCTTTATTAGGTTTATTTTCCTTTACAACCATCCATAAGAATTGTTTGCATGAATTTATCATTCTTTTCATCTGCCCTGAGTTTATGAGAATATAACTATTCTTCAACTTATGATCTCTTACAAAGTATTCGATTCCATCTTTAACAAGTAGATACTTGTTCTCAGCTCTATAGAAAATAACTTTTCTATCATACAAGTAAGGACTTCCTAAAACAATTCCACATATATCCAGAGGAATTATGTCTAACTCAACCTCATCTACAAATGATGACCCAAAAGAAAACTTGAGTTTGCATTGTCTAGTCATTTGTAGTTGTGCTTTATCATCCAACCATCCTAATTGGTATGGTTTCTTGTGAGGTGTAGTTGCTAATCCCAATTTCTTTACAATTGCTTCAAAAATTAAATTTACTTGTGAGCCACTATCAAACAAAGTATCAATCTTTTGATGTTTGTAAATAAATCGAATATGGAAAAGCTCATGTCTTTTTCTCTCATTTTCTTCATCAGTAATAGATTGTGCAGAATTACTAGTAGATGCTTCAGAATTCTTACCTTTTATTCTTGTGGCTGCAATGTTTGTTTCATCTCCTGAGTCTGACCCCAAATCTTTCTGAATAGCTACAACAGTCTTCTTCTTCTTGCCCTTGAACTTCTTAGGTCCTAGCTTTGGATGCAGAATCCAACAATTCTCATCATCATGCCCATCCTTTTTACAGCGAGTGCATGAAGCTTTGATTTTCTATGCAGTGTTAGCCTTCCTTGTTTTCCACTTCTTCTTTCTTTTCTCCTTTCTCTTGCTTGCAGTGGGTTGGGATGGTTCCCCAACTTATGGATTTCCATTCTTTCCTCTAACTTCTAGATGATTAGCTTGTATAGATACCTCATCTATACTTGTGGGATTAAACATGAGGATGGTGTGCCTCATGTAGCTGTGTAGACCACCAATGTACTTCGAAAGAGTTTCAAGTGAGTCTAATGAGATTCCTAGAATCAATGCTCTCTTTCTAAATTCTTAAGTGTACCCTTGTACATTTTTCCCTTTCAACTGTCGAAAAGTCTGCCAACTCATCATGGCTTGTTGCATGTAGGCCAATGGATAGAACTGATTTTTGATCGCAGACACAAATTCACTCCAGACAGAGATGGTCTTACCATGTATTTTCATGTCAGCTTGGGTTCTGCCTTCCCACCAAACCAAGGCATGGGCTTGCCAGCTAAATCTTGCTCTTGTCTAAGTCGATGTTCTGCACTCTGCAATACACATCAATTTGTCTAATCCAACTTTTCCAACTTTTCTGCAATTAACTCTCCATCATATATAGGAAAATCAAATTTAACATCTAGCTTAATCAAAGATGCTTTCTTGTTATGTACAGGACTATTAGGAGGTGTGAGAAAGCTTTCCTCTTTCCCTTTTCCTTTTGAGTGGTCATGGAAGTGTGATTCATCTTCTCCTTTTTCTTGTTTAGAGCCTAATGAATCTTCATCCTTGTGTTTTCTAAAGTCCTTATACATTTCTTCTACCATGGAATTTATGGCCAGGAAGATTTCTATGAATTGAGGGTCTGGTCCCATAGAACCTTCCTCTGACATTGTTTTCCGAGGATAGACTCTCCCAATTTTAGGATTAGTTTTGACCAACTCTCCTTCTCCTAATTTCAGCTTTGATCTAGTGAGAATTCACAGCTAAACCAACACAAGCTTGTCTAACCTTACAACCCAGAGCTCTAATACCACTTGATCTGGAAATCACCCTTTGAGTGATCTCAGTTAGAGAATTATTGAATGAAGGTATTATAGACTCATGTGTTGGTGTGTGTCTATGTTATTTTAGGCAACGGATCAAGCGGATTGCAAAATACATAGACACTAGAAAATGGAAAACAACAAGAGAAACACAGTAAGCAAATACAAGAACACAACAATTAATAAGGAGTTCACCCTATCCTACAGGGCTATGTCTCCGGTCCAGCTTTCAGTGGTGGCCTTCCTTTATTGTGTCTTTAAAGCAGATAATTACAATGAGGAGCTCAGATTGAGTCTCCTGAAACAAAACAATGTTTGGTAGGGTGGTTCTTGGATCCCCCAAGCCACTAGAGTACATAGACTCTTTTCCTTACCAGAACTTGACCTTTCTAGTCTTTAAAGGGAGGAGCCCAATATGGTACTCAATTCCTGACAGGTCCGCTCAAGGATGGCTTGAACCTCTCAAGTTCTTTGGTGCTCGACGTTGCCTTTGGTCAGCTCAGCCTTCTGTCTTTCTGCTTTTTGCTTCACTGTCTTTTCACTTCTCTGACTCTGTCTTCTTCTCCCTGGTCCTTCCTCTCTCTCTCTCTCTCTTTCTCTCTCTCTCTCTCTCTCTCTCTCTCTCTCTCTCGGTCTTTTCTGTTCTCTGTTCATGGCTTTAAAGCCAATCGATCTCATGATTGCTCGATTCCCCTTCCACCTTCGTCAGATCGCCTGATGTTGTTCACTTGGAACTCCCTGTCTTTGCATCATGGTAATCAGCTCATAGGGAGTGGCCACTTGTCCTCTCGTGAACTGCGTCAGCTTTTCCTCATTGGATTGGTTCTTCCGTTACATTATAGAATGAGTCATCTGCCACCTCAACGATCAAATCGAACCTCAAATCCTTGTAGATCTCGACTTAATCCCCTGTCAAATCTGGTTCTTTCATTAGGTGCATTCTGAGCCGTTAGATCTAGAGCCCCTAGATCCAACGTCATTTGCACATTTCACGTGGTTGACTTGCTCGATTGTTAGCGTGCGATGAGCGGCGATTTTCTCTCTCCTCTGCCTACCACGCCTCAGGTGTTGAATGGAAACGCTAGGTTTAAGCCAAATCCGCTTACCACACAAGGATGCCCCTGATATACTACCGATTTTGGAGCACGGGTCCCACCTTTAGCCTTTAGCACTTTCGCCACAGTTTTTCCGGCTTCCATGTGATCGAGTGCTTCGAGGCCTTTCCTTCTCGAGGGGTTTTTCCCAGCGATTAGAAACTGCCTCCTTTTCCCGACTTGGGCTTCCCAAGTGCCATTTTTGCCTCCTGCGCAGTCTCCATGGGCCTCGGTCAGCGTGCTTTGACCGAGGTCCTCGTCATTCCACACTGGCTACCAACTGTCATTGTTCAGAGGTTTTTTTGATTGCTCTGCGCTCTTGAATACGAAGTTTGTCCTGATCTGATACAGTCATAGTACTTTGATTATTCTTCATGGATCCAATTCGGATCAAGGGTTGCTGGTGAGAAAAAGCTCAGGGAATCAGAAGAGGGGGCCTTTAACATCTGGTTGATGTTCTGAGCATTAATGGTAATCAACATGTCTCCATTTTGAGCCATTGCTACTCTCTGTACATATTCATAATGGGCTTGGCACCAGGTTATCAGATCTTGGAAGCTATGAGTTTTTGGGAATGAAAAAAGGGGCAAATGAGTCTCCTAGAACCTGATTTGATCCCCCTGGTTAATGTATTTTTGTTTTAACCATGGGTGCAATTTGATAAAATCAAATTCACACTCACAATCTGAAACTTTAAACGGGGCATCAGCCACGGGAATCCACTCTAGATCAACGGGGGCGATGGAGGGGCTTGCTTCTTCAATGTTTTTCTGGGTTTTGACTATGGGAGCCATTATGCTGGAAGATGAGCTTAAAGTGTATTGAGATGGATGAAGAAAGGTTGCAGTAGCTTTTTGAACAGGGGCAATTTACAGAGGAAGGGAATTAGCAGGAAATAGGATCAAAGGAAAGAAAATTATTATCATCACTTAAACAGGTTATTTGTAGGTAATTTACAATTTACTATTTAAATATTATCGTAGGAGATTTATTACAAGAATGGTAATTTTACAACGGGTTTATAGGAGTTAATGGCCAACAGGACAGGAGCGGTGTAATGGATCACTATGTGGCAGTAATTGAGTGGACAGAGGGAAACTGATAATTGAGGTGGTGGATGAGCTGGAGGCATGGAAATGAATGAGGAAAAGCGGATGTGGAAGGTGCGGTGATGAATGAGTTGACAGGTCAAAACCGTTGGTGTATTTCTTATGGTGAGCAGGTCATGGTTTTGGGCTAAGGGGACCTGAAATCATGTTGTTTTACCACGTAAGAGAAAACGAGTGGCCATTAAAACCACCTTTTTGGGGGTCTTGCCCACGTTAACCAAAAACAGTGAAGAAAGGGGCCCGAAATGGATCCTTCATCGTTGATCTCGGTGGGGTTGATCTTGACCATCGAAAGTTAGAGGCCGCTTAGAAGGCGCTTGATGTGACATTTTGTCACTTCTAACTTCATAATAAAATCATGCATTGTTGATTATTTGCAAGATAATAAACTTTATCAACATAATTAAGCCTCGATTAAGGAATTTAAGCATTATTTAAACTAAATAACAAATTTCAAAGGCGCATTTTAACTAGCAGCCTTAATTTTTATTTTCTAAAGCAATTTTTTTTGTTTATTGCTTATCTAACATTTTATCATTTGCCTTCCTTTTTATAGAGCAACTACCCTAAAATTTTATATGATATGGACCTAAAATAATAATAATTCCTAACATTTTTTATTTTCAATTTTCCTTTTGGTCCATATCCTAGCTTATCATTATACAATGGTATTTTTTATTTTTTTCAACTAATGGCTAACTTATCAAAAACAAAGATGCTACAACACCCTATTCGAAATAGAGGAAAAGGTGGAAATAAATTTGTATCCAGGTGAGATTGACATTCTAAAGCTAAATCATTGGCTGTAGCAATTAGAATTATATTTAAGTATTCGCCATATAGAGGAAGAATAGAAGATTTCATTTACTTGGTTGAAATTAGAGGGACATGCCTTAACTTTGTGGGTAAGAAACACGAAAACCTTGAGGTTGGAGGAATATCCTCTAGAGACTAAGTGGGAGGGTTTCAAAAGCCTCATAAATTCACAATTTTACTTTGTTGGGTGCATAGAGGACCAATGGGTCTCGTTTCATTATTTTAGGCAGAAGAAAGGCTAGATTGTACATGAGTACTCCATAGAGTTCAAAAAAATGGCCATAAGGTTGGGTATCTCCCCAAACAACCTAAATGTACTCCTCAAGTATTTGATGGGTCCACACAACCATCTACAAAAGTAATTGATGTTGTTTAAATCTAGATCAATGGACAAATCTTACATACAGGAACAATACCTAGAGAACATAAGCGAGAAGAAAAGGAAATCGAGTGGTTCGAAGCAAAAGGAACACCAAGGTGCTTCTAAGGAGGGGAAGAAGAAGTGGAAAGGGTGAACATATAAAAGGAAAGAAGCCACAAAACACAAGTGCAAAGATCCCAACAACCACTAAAATAATTGTAAGATTGATGGTTGTACAGAGGCAAAGTGTTGCAAGTTGCATCTAAAGCTTAACTTGAAGATAAAAAAGAAAGATATAAAGAAGAAGAATCTCACGACCACTGATTCAAGTAACCGGGTTGAAAATAGCTCGGACGTGGATGAGAATATCATCTATACATCAATGCAGAAGGAGGTGAACCTAAGTAGCCTTCAACAACAAGAAGAGAAGGAAAAATTACCAAACTATTCCACATAAAGATACAAGTCCAGAAGAGAAAGATTGATGCTTTATTTGACTTGGGATCACAGGAAAATATCATTGTGGCAAAGACAGTCAACGAATTGGGATTGGAAGTTCATGATCATACAAGCCCATATCCATTAGGATGGGTGTAATGTTCTAGAAGTTGTCACAACTTCTTCTTCACCTCACTTGCTTTTATAGTAGACTACCTATACACCCCAATGTTTGGTAATGGGGATTTTGGCAATAGATGCATCTCATGTTCCACTTCTCTCTTGGGTGGTAACCCTTTAGGTTCCTAGAAAACATCCTCGTATTCTTGTAACAACTCTTCTAGTTGTTGTTTTGGTTTCGAGTACACCCCTCCATGGATGACTATCCTCTCACTGACTCTTCTATTGATTGATTTTCTCTTAAAAACAATAAAGCATACTTATTTCTAGAAATGGTCATTTTTTGTGCTTCATTCGCACTTATAAGTGAAATTTTTTACTTACGCTTATGTGTCTTGATGTTGAAGGATTTTGCATGGAACGAGTATTAATTACACGTTGTGCACAATCAGTTATATTTATATTAACACATTACATATTAATATTAATATACATGTATAGTGTTGAAATAATTTACATTTTTATTATATTTAGAATTGTTTTATCTTAAACTTGAGTGTTACTTAGATTTGAATGGGCTCTTTTGGATAAAAGGAGTCATTCATGGAGTTTAGTGTATAGACTCTTTTCCTTACCAGAACTTGACCTTTGTGGTCTTTAAAGGGAGGAGCCCAATATGGTACTCAATTCCTGCCAGGTCCGCTCAGGGATGGCTTGAACCTCTCAAGTTCTTTGGTGCTCAACGTTGCCTTTGGTCAGCTCAGCCTTCTGTCTTTCTGCTTTTTGCTTCACTGTTTTTTCACTTCTCTGACTCTGTCTTCTTCTCTCTGGTTCTTCCTCTCGGTGTTCTCTCTCTCTCTCTCTCTCTCTCTCTCTCTCTCTCTCTCTCTCTCTCTCTCTCTCTCGGTCTTTTCTTTTCTCTGTTCATGGCTTTAAAGCCAATCGATCTCATGATTGCTCGATTCCCCTTCCACCTTCGTCGGATCGCCTGATGTTGTTCACTTGGAACTCCCTGTCTTTGCATCATGGTAATCAGCTCATAGGGAGTGGCCACTTGTCCTCTCGTGAACTGCGCCAGCTTTTCCGCATTGGCTCGGTTCTTCCGTTACATTATAGAATGAGTCATCTGCCACCTCAACGATCAAATCGAACCTCAAATCCTTGTAGATCTCGGCTTGATCCCCTGTCAAATCTGGTTCTTTCATCAGGTGCATTCTCATCCGTTAGATCTGGAGCCCCTAGATCCAACGTCATTCGCACATTTCACGTGGTTGACTTGCTCGACTGTTAGCATGCGATGAGTGGCAGTTTTCTCTCTCCTTTGCCTACCACGCCTTAGGTGTTGAATGGAAACGCTAGGTTTAAGCCAAATCCGCTTACCACCCAAGGATGCCCCTGATATACTGCCGATTTTGGAGCACGGGTCCCACCTTTAGCCTTTAGCACTTTCGCCACAGTTTTCCCGGCTTCCATGTGATCGAGTGCTTCGAGGCCTTTCCTTCTCGAGGGGTTTTTCCCAGCGATCAGAAACTGCCTCCTTTTCCCGACTTGGGCTTTCCAAGTGCCATTTTCGCTTCTTGCGCAGTCTCCATGGGCCTCGGTCAGCGCGCTTTGACCGAGGTCCTCGTCATTCCACACTGGCTACCAACTGTCATTGTTCAGAGGTTTTTCTGATTTCTCTGCGCTCTTGAATTCGAAGTTTGTCCTGATCTGATACAGTCATAGTACTTTGATTATTCTTCATGGATCCAATTCGGATCAAGGGTTGCTGGTGAGAAAAAGCTCAGGGAATCAGAAGAGGGGGGCTTTAACATCTGGTTGATGTTCTGAGCATTAATGGTAATTAGCATGTCTCCATTTTGAGCCATTGCTACTCTCTGTACATATTCATAATGGGCTTGGCACCAGGTTATCAGATCTTGGAAGCTATGAGTTTTTGAGAATGAAAAAAGGGGCAAATGAGTCTCTTAGAACCTGATTTGATCCCCTTGGTTAATGTATTTTTGTTTTAACCATGGGTGCAATTCGATAAAATCAAATTCACACTCACAATCTGAAACTTTAAACAGGGCATCAGCCACAGGAATCTACTCTAGATCAACGGGGGCGATGGAGGGGCTTGCTTCTTCAATGTTTTTCTGGGTTTTGACTATGGGAGCCATTATGCTGGAAGATGAGCTTAAAGTTTATTGAGATGGATGATGAAAGGTTGCAGTAGCTTTTTGAACAGGGGCAATTTACAGAGGAAGGGAATTAGCAGGAAATAGGATCAGAGGAAAGAAAATTATTATCATCACTTAAACAGGTTATTTGTAGGTAATTTACAATTTACTATTTAAATATTATCGTAGGAGATTTATTACAAGAATGGTAATTTTACAACGGGTTTATAGGAGTTAATGGCCAACAGGACAGGAGCGGTGTAATGGATCACTACGTGGCAGTAATTGAGTGGACAGAGGGCAACTGATAATTGAGGTGGTGGATGAGCTGGAGGCATGGAAATGAATGAGGAAAAGCGGATGTGGAAGGTGCGGTGATGAATGAGTTGACAGGTCAAAACCGTTGGTGTATTTCGTATGGTGAGCAGGTCATGGTTTTGGGCTAAGGGGACCTGAAATCATGTCGTGTTACCACGTAAGAGAAAACGAGTGGCCATTAAAACCACCTTTTTGGGGGTCTTGCCCACGTTAACCAAAAACAGTGAAGGGGGCCCGAAATGGATCCTTCGTCGTTGATCTCGGTGGGGTTGATCTTGACCATCGAAAGTTAGAGGCCGCTTAGAAGGCGCTTGATGTGACATTTTGTCACTTCTAACTTCATAATAAAATCATGCATTGTTGATTATTTGCAAGATAATAAACTTTATCAACATAATTAAGCCTCGATTAAGGAATTTAAGCATTATTTAAACTAAATAACAAATTTCAAAGGCGCATTTGAACTAGCAGCCTTAATTTTTATTTTCTAAAGCAATTTTTTTTGTTTATTGCTTATCTAACATTTTATCATTTGCCTTCCTTTTTATAGAGCAACTACCCTAAAATTTTATATGATATGGACCTAAAATAATAATAATTCCTAACATTTTTTATTTTCAATTTCCCTTTTGGTCCATATCCTAGCTTATCATTATACAATGGTATTTTTGATTTTTTTCAACTAATGGCTAACTTATCAAAAACAAAGATGCTACAACACCCTATTCGAAATAGAGGAAAAGGTAGAAATAAATTTGTATCCAGGTGAGATTGACACTCTAAAGCTAAATCATTGGCTGTAGCAATTAGAATTATATTTAAGTGTTCGCCATATAGAGGAAGAATAGAAGATTTCATTTACTCGGTTGAAATTAGAGGGACATGCCTTAACTTTGTGGGTAAGAAACACGAAAACCTTGAGGTTGGAGGAATATCCTCTAGAGACTAAGTGGGAGGGTTTCAAAAGCCTCATAAATTCACAATTTTACTCTGTCGGGTGCATAGAGGACCAATGGGTCTCGTTTCATTATTTTAGGCAGAAGAAAGGCTAGATTGTACATGAGTACTCCATAGAGTTCAAAAAAATGGCCATAAGGTTGGGTATCTCCCCAAACAACCTAGATGTACTCCTCAAGTATTTGATGGGTCCACACAACCATCTACAAAAGTAATTGATGTTGTTTAAATCTAGATCGATGGACAAATCTTACATACAGGAACAATACCTAGAGAACATAAGCGAGAAGAAAAGGAAATCGAGTGGTTCGAAGAAAAAGGAACACCAAGGTGCTTCTAAGGAGGGGAAGAAGAAGTGGAAAGGGTGAACATATAAAAGGACAGAAGCCACAACACACAAGTGCAAAGATCCCAACAACCACTACAATAATTGTAAGATTGATGGTTGTACAGAGGAAAAGTGTTGCAAGATGCATCTAAAGCTTAACTTGAAGATAAAAAAGAAAGATATAAAGAAGAAGAATCTCACGGTCACTGATTCAAGTAACCGGGTTGAAAATAGCTCGGACGTGGATGAGAATATCATCTATACATCAATGCAGAAGGAGGTGAACCTAAGTAGCCTTCAACAACAAGAAGAGAAGGAAAAATTACCAAACTATTGCACATAAAGATACAAGTCAAGAAGAGAAAGATTGATGCTTTATTTGACTTGGGATCACAGGAAAATATCATTGTGGCAAAGGCAGTCAACAAATTGGGATTGGAAGTTCATGATCATACAAGCGCATATCCATTAGGATGGGTTCAATGTTCTAGAAGTTGTCACAACTTCTTCTTCACCTCACTTGCTTTTATAGTAGACTACCTATACACCCCAATGTTTCGTAATGGGGATTTTGACAATAGATGCATCTCATGTTCCACTTCTCTCTTGGGTGGTAACCCTTTAGGTTCCTAGAAAACATCCTCGTATTCTTGTAACAACTCTTCTAGTTGTTGTTTTGGTTTCGAGTACACCCCTCCATGGATGACTATCCTCTCACTGACTCTTCTATTGATTGATTTTCTCTTAAAAACAATAAAGCATACTTATTTCTAGAACTGGTCATTTTTTGTGCTTCATTCACACTTATAAGTGAAATTTTTTACTTACCCTTATGTGTCTTGATGTTGAAGGATTTTGCATGGAACGAGTATTAATTACACGTTGTGCACAATCAGTTATATTTATATTAACACATTACATATTAATATTTATATACATGTATAGTGTTGAAATAATTTACATTTTTA
This sequence comes from Pinus taeda, assembly GCA_000404065.3. Taxonomy (NCBI): domain Eukaryota; kingdom Viridiplantae; phylum Streptophyta; class Pinopsida; order Pinales; family Pinaceae; genus Pinus; species Pinus taeda. Next base: position 982 of record APFE030162457.1, on the reverse strand, counting down.
TTATATTTAGAATTGTTTTATCTTAAACTTGAGTGTTACTTAGATTTGAATGGGCTCTTTTGGATAAAAGGAGTCATTCATGGAGTTTAGTGTAGAGACTTGAGATGCAAAGGAGAAGCCGAGGAAGAGACTTAGGGTCATTCACGGAGTTTTAAGGTTGAAGCCAAAATGTGATTTATGGGGTAAATAGGTCACTTGACATTTTCACTATAAATTTTCTTCTAAGAGGTTTTGGAACTTAATATGAGAGAGTGTTTAGAAGGGAGCAAAGAAGCTTTAGTATATTCCCACATATCAACTAATAGTTAAATATTCTTACCAAGCACTTGGCAAGAAGGAAGTTTGATGAATTCAAAAGTAGACTTGGATTGGTACATAATTCCTTCCTCACTAAGAAGAAGCTTTTAGAATTATTGCTTGAATAGGAATCTCTAAATAAGTTTAGTGTGAACAAAGAAGATGTCATTTCAAATATTTTGGAAAAAGCAAATTTAAAATAGTAATTTTATTTTAGAATTGACTTTATAAAAGAAAGTGAACCTTCGCTGAAATAAGTCTATAAAACTATATTTCATGCATCCATGACATGGAATAGGAGTAAACTAAAAAATATATTAAGCTATATTTCATGCATCCATGACATGGAATAGGAGTAAACTAAAAAAATATATTAGGACTTTGGTCTTGGCAGAAAGTATAAAAATAGGTCGAGATAGTGGTTTTCACACAAACTAATGGAGAACCAAGGAAAGATGCAATTTTGACAATGCATGCTTGCGTATAGATATCGCACAATTTTGTACAATCATATGGAACAATTTCATATGGTAATATAAACATGCCATACATACAAACTGTTAAATAAATCGAGCACAAATTTAATATTGTTTTTAGTAGGTTGTCTCTAAAGCAAGTGTTTCAAGCTCAATTTAGAGTGAGTTTTAACATACCTGCAACGTTCTTTTTTAATAAATAATTTTAA
>APFE030162456.1:29390-39719 GCA_000404065.3 Pinus taeda | reverse complement strand
AATACTACTTAAAAGATATCCATGAAGAACTGGTAGCTGACACACTTATGAAGACAAGCTAAAGAGCTTGACATTATGAATTACCAATTGAAAGAAAGTGAAAGGATCACATCTATGATTTAGAGGGAGTAGGAAATCTCTTTGAATAATTGAAAAGGAGTAAGGATCAATTTCCTAATCAAGACGGAATAATGATCTCCTCTCTAGGTGAGAGGGAGTGATGATGAACATCACATTTATATTTTCCTCTTCATGTGTCATGCACTAGGCCAGGATTAACAATCGTATGTCTAAGTGAAGGCCATGGGGGCAAGATGGTGGATGGACGATTGGATTAGCACTTGAGTTGAATACTCCTTGAGGATACAGAATCCAATATAGGAAGTAGTCTTATTGACCGACACTCTTTGAGGATTGGAAAAGTATACAAGAGTAGTCGAAGAGGACCAACATTATTTGAAGATTGGGAATCCAAGATAAGAATAGTCCTGAAATGACATACCTAGTGAAAATCCTAATGGGGTATGTATGTTGAATAGGTAGTGTGGTATCTCACATAAAGCATCCCAATATTATGCTCTAAAATGAGAAGAGATTATCAAGTTAATGCCTTACTATGTTGGAAATGTTGGTCATGATGTTGATGGTTAAATATGGATTACCAATCCGACTCTTCTTATGAGAACTCTTCAATTGGATGATATCCTTGTATCGATTGTACAATTATGAATACCTCCCTAGTTAAGATGGAGTGTTGGAAAATGTAACTAGTACCAATATTCATAATTGTCATTGTACTTATGCCATTTTGTATATCTTATGTAACAAGCGAAAGCAGAAAGAAAAAATATTATTTTCAAACATGTGTTTCATGCTTCTTTTGATTTCTTATCTAGTTTAAGTATGTTATTCAGGCTTCTATGATTTTTCATGTCATATGGAGTATTTTCATGAGTCAAGAGAATAAATAACATTTGTATAAGACCCTATTTGGCAAGTTGTATCTTGTAAAAGGATTTATTTTGAGTCTATAAATTCAAATTAAACCTCCTAGCACAAGTTGGCCCTGTCAGTGAAAAGTCAACCTAGAAGAGGTTATTTGACCTCCACATGTGTATATAGAAGCAGCTTCTACCTATTTTGTCACCAATTCGATCTCTCAAGCAAGAATTTCGATTTGAAGTAAAGAACAAGAAGAAAGCTAGAGTGAAGTTCAAGTAAGAAGAAGCTAAGAAGAGAAAGGAAAATTTGTGGTTGGGCTATATTCTCTCACATGTGCAAATAAATTAGGGTTTCTACAACTATAACAAGGACTAATATTGCAGGTTGAAATTTCATATTCAGAGCCAGGGGTCGAAGCTAATATTGGAAGCAGGTTGACGAAGGATTAACCCTTGGTGACTTGGTTGATATTTGACCTACTTGGAAGAGATTTTTGGAGGGATGAATTAGTGCTTGGAGGAATTGGCCTAGGGTTTTGGGTCTTGGTTTTCTCATTTGAAGTAGATTATATAAGAAGTAATAGATTCTTTTTGGGTTTTCCCCTTAGAGGATTTTTTCCCTGGCTTGGAAGCTACTTCTTGTGTCCATTTTATTTATTGTCTTTTCTCTTGATAATTGTTTGATGAAAATATCTAAAAAATAAACATAAGAAGATAACTAAAGTTCACAAGAAATTATTAAGGTTAACGAGAATTTGTTTTAATAGTTTCCCTAGTACATGCTCCAACAGTTTCATGTGTGTAAGCTAGAAATGTTTTGATCTTGTAGTGGCAAACGAAAGTATATATTGTTCAATGGGATCATCTCCAACCTTCTGCATAACTAGTGAGTGATCCATAACTACTTGGTAATTATTAGAGTGATTATGTTTACCATTTCAGAATGAGAAGGTCTTCTTGATTTTGATTTGTTGTGATACCTACCATGTCATAGGATAGTTAGATAAATACATAACAATATTAGTTAGTAATATGATCTGTATGTGAAACTTGAATATTTCTTAACAATTTGCAAGTTTAATGATCACAGATTTTTTTAAAATATTTATGTCAATTTCCTTAAACAAACTAACATGCTTTAACTTAATTTTTAAGAAAATAAAGAAGCCATCAATACCATAACAACAAACACAAAACAAAAAATGATAAAGGAGTTCACCCCTCTCTTGCGCTACATTTCCTGGTCTAGTTTCCAATGTTGTGCCTCTTCCATTATGCTCAAAAACATGTGTTTACATCAAGTTATAGTGCTCAAAATGATGAAACAATGGCCCTAATGGCTCCATAATAGTCAAAAACCCCTGTTTTGATTCTTTCTGCACCTCATTTGGTAAATAAATGAATGAGTTATGCATGTTTCCTCATTTTCCCAAATTCTGCAGCTAACCATCCTACAATCCGGCCTCAACCTGCCTCATGCACCCCAAACACGGAAACAACATGCCAAACCTGGCACAATTCCCACTCAGAAAGCCAATTTGTAGGGTAGCTAAGGGTTCCATTAAGCCACGAGTCTTGAAAAGTTTGGCCATATGACCACATAGGGGGCTGAGTTTTGGGGCTATTGTCTAGCCACCTTTTGGTGCACACCCATGGTCAAGTTAGGTCTGCATATGAGTTGGGGCTGGCCCCTTCTAGCTAGCACCCTTGTACTCCCATGTGCTAGTCACATTGAAGCCCATAGGGCTTGGGGATGGCCCCTTGTGGCTTCCGCACTAGTGGTTATATGGTGGGTCTATATGACCTAGGGTTGGCCCCCCTCCCTTTTGCACTCGATCCTTCCGCCACGGCATATGACTACTTATTGGACGCAAGAGTTGGGTGTGGGATAGGCTAGGCCCTAGCCCTCATCCCCTTGCCCGTGGTCTTGTGGAGAAGGGGTGGCTAGGGGCTAGGGCTTAGCCCAACACAACCCCCTAAAAAATGTGCCAAAACCAACATTTAACTATGCGTGAAATTCATTATTTGTCAAAGAATAAAGCATAGCATGATGATTTGAGTCTTTGTTGTTATGCCTGCGGTCCTGGGGGTGTTGTTCATCCATCAACACAAATTTTGACTGCCATGAGGAGGTCATGTGGCAGGCACTGGTTGGCCCATGTTGCATTCCCTCAATGGGCCACCACAACAACCCATTAACCAATACAAATCTGCCATGAGTCAACCAAACACACAATTCCACTTATCATCCAACCACAGGCCCATTAAAATTTGAATTCCTAAACCAATTAGGAGAGCCCACGTGATAGCCTACCACTAGCCCAAAATGTCCAGGCAGCAATCCTTTTTTTCCAAAATTCCCCTGTTTGACAAAATGGTCAGAATGTGTTTCTAGGAGCATATGATGTCATATTTTAGTGAAATGAATTGCATTGGATTCAGATCGCCGAGATCTATCCAATCATTCTAGATTCGAGCTATATCACACACTTCCAAATTTGAGCATTATTTTTATCCATTGGATCATAATATTATTTAAAAAAAATTCCAAGGTTACTTGTAGATGATTGAAACCCATCATGTTTGAATTATTTCTCCTAAATGATTTTGTTTCTTGAGTTGTTAACAAATTCATAATGTTGTTGGGGTAGCCCAAGAGGGTTTGAAAATTTTAGGGCTCTTATCACTCATATTTCCTTAATGAAGGAACTAAGACCAACATGAAAATTAATCAATAGGAAATATAACCAACAAGAACACTAATGATGGAACTATGAAGAAAAAAAACTCTAGAAATAGGAAGTATGCTTCAAAACAACTCAAATCAATAAGAACCATTACTAATAGGAATTCTCTTTAATAAGAACTTTGATGAGGAATTGTGACCAAAAAGCACTATAATCGACATGAACTTTTCCACTCACTAAAGTGGCTTGAACTGAGAGGAGCTCCCTCTCATTCATTCATTCATGATATTTATTGTCTTCATGTTAGTATTATCAGTTAAAGTTCTTGTTAATCATTACTTCAATGAACTTTCCTAACTATGAAATTTGACTATGAAGGAACTATGACCAACACAAAAAGGACCAAGAGAAAGTAACGATCTCGATAGGAACTTTTATAAAGGAACAAAAAGGGGCATTGCGGAGAGCTCTTGTTGTGGAGGTTTTGGGTCTAATTGTATATTATCCTTTATTAAATATATAATCATTACATTTTATCATCCATTTGATAAATAAATAAAATTGGTTTTTGAGCCTTTTCCCACACAAAACTCCCTCTAAATGGTAGTTTTCAACCCATCTTAGTCATGTTACAATTTATTCTCTATGTGTGTGCGGACTCTCACTCATCAAGTATAGTATGATGTTTGTAAAGTAACAATAAATAAAGTCATTGGTGAAGTTAATACATGTATGGAAATTTGAAATTTCATTTTTTTCCTGCAATAAAATTTTAATTTGGTCTAAAGCAAGTTCTATTAAGGAGTTTCCAACCACAAATTGAAAGGTTGTAATAAGTTGTATTAATGATTTTATAACGACAATCTGAAAAATTGCAATGAGGTTATTTTAATAGATTTATTTATCCATTTTTGTTTCTTCAACTTAATATCATTTGTTCAAAATGTTAAAGAAAGTTAATAATAACATACATGACCAATTGTCCTTTTGATAACCAATCTTTCTCCAAAATTCAATATATTTCATTATTTCTTTTTTCAACCATGCATAATAATGTCCACTCCATTGTCAAATAACATATATCAACACCATGTGAAGGATAGGCTTTTTGTCCTCGGTAGAGCTTTTACATGAAGAATTGTTCCACATTCTAGAATAATACTCCCAAAATATCTATGTTTTAGGAAAATAAACATTGATCAAACATAACTAAATAAACTTTGGCATGTTTTATAATTAAGTTTGACCATATTATAGGTACCACATTAGTATAAACACCTTATTACTATGTTTACACACATTTAAAGGGAACAAGCACATGGGTCAAATTAATCAAGAAAATGAACATTCAAATAAAGTTGTTTGATAGTGATCCTTAATCCCTAATCCCTAATCTCATATAATTTCCATTCAGGTAAAATTATGCATCGACCATATTGGTGCCATGTTTTAGGGATTTCTTTATGATGAGAAAGGGACCAATCCCACTAGAAGGAAACTTTAATCTATATTTTTAAAGGTAAATGTTTACCAGTGAGGCAACCTATGGGAAATTTGTGCCCTATGTTGTGCCCATGGATCTAGATTTAACAATGTGAGATAAAATGAAAAAATAAATGCAAATTTTAGCCAATTCAATCCAATTCATCAACCAATGGAGAAATGAGACTTTGAGAAGCCATGTTTTTTTCCATGACCATAAAAAATTATAAGATATTTAAGAAAGTTTGATAAAATAATTTTGATCAATAAAGATAAAGGAGTGGGAAATTTGACCCACAAATGAACTCACATTAATGGAGGAACTTTAACCCATGGAAAAGTTCATGTTGATATATTTGTTCCTTTTTCAGTCAAAATTAAAGTCAGTGATAAATTTCTTATCGATCATAGAGTTCTTGTTGCAAAGTTCTTATTGGTAATGGTTCCTTTGTTGGTTAGAATTCCTATTTATCAATGTTTTTAGTAAAAACCATTCCATGGAACCATGGCCAATGAACGCTTACCAACATTTGTCTATCATTGTTGCTTTGGAAAATAACCCTATCAATCAATTTTTTTTTCAATCATATTTCTTGATCTAAACAATACAAATGAAGCAAAAAGAACCTTAATCGATGAAGAAAATCTAATTGACAAAAGAGCCTTTTGATTTTGACTTTCAAAAAAATATCTCTAATTAAAAGATACAAAGAAAACTTGTATTCTTCCTTGTAAGCATACTTATATACATCCTTGGTATCAAGATGCCTACCTTTGTCAACACAATGGCATGCATCCTTTGTATCAAGATGTCTATCATTGTAAGAAAAGTTGTATTCTACTAACAAACATACTTTCTATTGTAATAAAAAAAATATCAATGTTCAACAACATGTAATGTGCAACTAAACGTTTTATAATGATTGGGTAATTAATGGAAAATGATTCTAATAAGTCTGGGCGTGAAGGATATTCATTTTTCATGTTTTGGTTATTCATGGGTATTCAAGGTTCACAAAATTTTGATGATACTTTCCTTACCACTTTATTTATATTAACTCAACCTCCAAATCAAGGACAAATTATACAATATTGTAAATGTTGTCATCAAGGCCTTGATCTTCTTCATCATTTGTCAAAGTTTCCATAAATCAGAGGTCCATAGATATATCTCAATAATATTCAACATAATTATGTCCATTGGTAGTTCAAAAATGTTCCAACCTAGCAAACGAATCACACAAGGTGAACCTCTATTATCATATCTTCTCATTTTTATGTATCTTAGTTGCAATATAGGTTCCAAGATATATTCATTTAATAACCAAACCAAAGAACATACGATCTAAGGAAATTTCCTTCCAATGTTCTATGAATATTAGGAACTTTGACTGAAGGAACTATGACCAAGAAACTATTACCAACAAGAAAAATGATTGAAGGAACTATGACTAGTGAACTTTGATTGGCAAGAATGTTGATTGGAAAGATTAATCAAAGGAACTATCATCTAGACCTTTGACTAGAGATCTTTGAATTATATTTTTTCAGCGGTGACTCTACTCAAAGAAAACTATGACTAACAAAACATTAATGCAAAAACTCTAGCTGACAAAAACTTCAACTGACAATTAGAACTATGATTGACAAGAAATTTTATGAAGAAACCATACGAATAGGGACTCTGATAAATAAAGGAACTTCAACCAAGTTCTTGTTCATGTTCCTTCATTGGTTAGAGTTATTTTCTACTGTAATTCCAAGGAAGTTTCTTTAAAATGAGATTTGAGTAGGGAACTATGAGAACCATATGAACATGAACTATAACCTAGATGGGTTGGTCCTTTGTCATCAGAGATCATGGATTCAATTCTAGCAAGTCTTGTTGCCATATCACAGTGTTCAAGTGACATTTTCCTACTCTCTGCATGAAGAATGTTGAAACAAAGAGAAATATTGTTCTTGTTGTCTTCTTTTTCTTCAAGCACATTTCCAAGGAGTGTTTCCATGTGCCAATATAGTTCTAATATACACGGGTATTGATTTCGAATACCATGAGTGTGGCCTGGGTCTAGTATCTAATCAACTGCATGGGTGATAATGTCTTCATCTGAATGGGCATCTCTTCTGTTATCACCTAGAACTGCAGTCACATGTACATAATGTTGTCTAAAAATTTTTTTTGTCAAAAATGGGTGTCAAATGGTTGTTGTCCTATGTTTGTTACTTAGGGATCATGTTTTAGAAAGATATTGGTGTGAATCATTTTCAAATACCGTTAGTCATCCTCCATCATGATTTTATAAGGCATGTCTTATCTTGTTTACGTCACTGGTCCTTTTCGCATTTCCGCAGCGCAGTTTTATTGGCTGATTTTGCAGCGCAATGATGTTTTAGCTTTTTCGCAGCGTGTCAGTAACCAGCCATTTCGTAGCGCATTTTGCTAACTTATAACTATCTGCGCTACGAAATCGTGGATTCGGGGATTTTGCAGCACTGATTCTTGAAATTTCATGTCTGGGGGGATGAGTCAGTGTGTCCGTCCGTTTATTGTCAGTTGGCATCCTTTCCAAGCGATTATGAGCCATCATTCCACCAATAGGTTCATAGCCACGCACATAAAAATCATTCAAATGGTTTTGTAATGCATGGTAGTGTTATGATGTTTGTCAATGATGCATGAACTGACCCGTTTGTATGATAAGACTGTTAAATTACAAAGGAGCCCGAGTTTCTTCTTTAAAAGAACCTGATTGCAAGCGAGCCTGCGTTCCAAAATTTGAATTTGCCATTTGAGTTGAAGCTGGTGGTGTTTCTCTGTGCGAAAGATTTCAAAGCGAAATGGAGAGAAAGGGACATCGGTCTGGAAGATGCCAAAGAACAGAACCTATGGGATTGGATCTTGCATTAAGAGATGAAGGTGTAAGAAAAGCTTTTAAGGATGTTGGTTGCTGGAGATTTTTTGAGAAGCTGCAGGGTGGCCATGCTGAGGTAACAAAAGCATTTGCCTTGAATTTACAGGTTTAAATTCTAAAGTGTCTATGTTAGAATTCCCAGTATCTCCAGAGGATATTGCTAATGTGACTGAGATTCCGAGAGGAGGGCAGGAGTGGTTTAAAAACTTCAAATTTGATATGAACCCCTGCAAGGAATTCTTGAAGGAGCCTTATGTGAATGAAGATCTTACAAAGGTTGTGCCAAGAAATTATGTGAAAGAACACTATGCACTTCTCCTTACATGTATTCAAAAATATTTAACATGTGAAGGGAGATATAATAAAGTTTACTCCTATCGTTTTAAGCTGTTGCTGCATTTTACAGGCAAAGCATCTATAGATATCCCTTTCTACTTGTTTCGTAGCCTCAGCAAGATGTGTGATAAAATTCAATTGAAGAAGGATAACTGTGAGACATCACTGTTTCATCATGGTTTAGTGAAACTGTTAGTGTTGGATGGTCTGCAGAAAATTGGTAAGGATTGGAATTCCTTTATCTTTATGGCTGGCTTTCAGAGTAAAACAGGCCTCACCCCAGTGCCTGTTAGGGAAAGAGAAGAGTCAATTGAGGAACCTACTCTTGCTGAGCTTAGAAAGGAGATAAAAGATAAGAAGAAGACCAAGACCAAATTGAAGAAATCAGTGAAGCCATTGGTTATCAAAGAGCCACCTCAACCATCATCAAAAGAGAAGGTCAAGCACAAGAAGGATGCACCTGGATCAAGTGGGGATGAAAAGGTATCAAGAGTAAAGACCAAAAGTCAATTAAGCAAGGAGAAGGGCAAATCAGTAGCTGTTGAGGAAAGTCCAATATCAAAGGCTAGTTTGAGTGATTTGCTTGAGGCTATTGAGTTTGAACAGTTTCAACCAGTACATATTGAGCCAATGCACATTGACTCAACTCAATCATCACCAGAGAGCACTAAAAAATCAAAGGCTTCGAAGAGGTTAAGGTTTGATGAACCTAGTGAAGAGTTTGTGTTCAAACCACGAAGGCCAGTTACAAGGAAACAAATTAAAGAGGTTGAGAAAGTGCATGAAGAAGAGGTAGCCGTAAATATGCCCAGAACAGAGGTAATTGAACAATTGCCCAAAACAGAGGAGGTAGAGAAAATAAAGAAAAAACCTTTTACAAGAAAGCAAGCAAGCGAAATTGAGAAACAATCCAGAACAGAGGAAGCAAAAGAAATCAAGAAAAAACGTCCAAATAAAAAAATCATCATTTCTCAAGAAGGAAATACTACACCTACAAAGGACCAGTGGGAGGCAACTAAAAGAGAAATGGTTGAGATGGAGAGGGTCGTAGCTGAAATCGCAGCCATGAAAAAGGAGGTTGCAAAATTAAAAGCACAGCTAAATAAATTAGCTGCTAAATGAAATTACTGATTCTGAGTAAGGTGTTGTTCCAAAGTTTTGTTAAATTTTGCTTAAGTTCATTATTTTGAAGGCATGTAAGCATGGCTATATAAATCCAAGGTAAAAAGGAATTTTGAAACCAGGTGGCAGAGCGGTTAAAGTCACAGAGAAAATTGAAATTGTTTAAAAACAGTTTCGCAGTTTCGTAGCGCGCTACGAAACTGCTGTAGGTGCTGATTTATGAGGAAAATGAGCAGTTTAATGGTGAGGTCAGCAGATTTTTGAAGGAAACGCCTAAGAAACATAAGGGATATCGCTTAAGGCTATCCTAGCTATTCAGAGGATGAAAAGTGTGCCATTTTGTAAAGGTAAAATTTTTTGTCTCAAGTTAAACTTTTGTAAAGATACTTTATGACCAATTAGGGTTTAGCAGAAATGGCATACGAGGAGTATTGTTTTGGTTTATACACATGGCTATTAACGAAGCTTCCAACGCATCTAAAATATGGTGATGCTCATAAATTTTGGGGTATTAAAGAACTGGGTCATGTTGCTTAGTTTTTGAAGGATGGTAGGAGACAGGGACCGGAAAAACAGGGGTTTTGATCCTAGTGGTAAATGATCCATCAGCACCTTCAGGTATCCAAAGTTAGCCTGTTCTTTGCACCTGTAGCTCAGTCATCTCAGCCTAACCAAAAGTAGACAGTTGTCAAAGATCAAGAAAAGAATCATGTTACGAGGAGAATGAAGTTAGAGTTTTAGTTTGATTAGGACTATTTGTAATTACAACTCAACACTTAGTGTATTTAATGAGTCTGTTAAAAATAGATAGGGGTAGTTAATGACAGCCATCGAGCTCCCCTCATG
>APFE030162456.1:6672-29380 GCA_000404065.3 Pinus taeda | reverse complement strand
CATAAATTTTGGGGTATTAAAGAACTGGGTCATGTTGCTTAGTTTTCGAAGGATGGTAGGAGACAGGGACCGGAAAAACAGGGTTTTGATCCTAGTGATAAATGATCCATCAGTGCCTTCAGGTATCCAAAGTCAGCCTGTTCTTTGCACCTGTGGCTTAGTCATCTCAGCCTAACCAAAAGCAGACAACTGTCAAAGATCAAGAAAAGAATCATGTTACGAGGAGAATGAAATTAGAGTTTTAGTTTGATTAGGACTCTTTGTAATTACAGCTCAACACTTAGTGTATTTAATGAGTCTGTTAAAAATAGATAGGGGTAGTTAATGACAGCCATCGAGCTCCCTTCATGCCAGAGGAGGAGACTCAAAGTAGTTAAGATTGTTTTTCTATATATAGTGAAGACTCTGATGTAATGAGGGTTGGATGTTTATGAAAAAACAGAGTTTATATTGGCTTATGTAAAAGACTTGTTACAATAATAGAAAAGACTACTTTTTCTTCTCAAGATTCATACTTTGTTCAAATGCTCAAGATGTATGTGGCTTTGTCTTATCCTTTATATTTTACAGCTCTATATATATATAATCACTCTGAATTCACCTAGTTGCTCAGATTTCCTGTGTATATTTATGAGTTGAGGTTCATTTGAGAAATGTTTTGAGTGTTTAGACATTACATGCCTTGACTTCCATGAATGAGTAGTTGATAGTTTACTAAAATGGTGTTTGACTCCATGAGCCCAATGGAAGAAATCTTATGTTGTATTTCCAACCATCATGTTTATTAAAGTTCTCATTTCAAGAGTTAGCCCTCTTAGTGTTTAAAGATAAATTAGTAGTTTATTTTGAGAGAGCCCTCTCAGGTTAGGGAGGCTAATCCTTAGCCAAGAGTCTGGTTTGAAATAGTTACATAGAGTCTAACTGATTAGCAGCCATCAGTACATGATTTTGTGATAACATTTTTCCTTCCATTCACATCGAAAGATTCCTCAGCTCACCGAGACAATACAATCCTATCTTTACCATAACCCACAATCTGGCTCAGGGGTCACTAGGCCAGTGGCTTTTCTGTGATCCATAGTCTGGTTCAGGGACCACTAGGGCATGTACTCTATCATTTGGTGATCCACCCTGTTAGGTCCCTATACTACTAGTGTAACCCCTTATTGTTATTAGTATAACCTCGCTATTATATTGTTTTGCCCATGTAGTCCCCATATTGTTATTATTGTGCCCCATAGAAGCCAAATATTGTTATTTTTGTGCCCTTATATTATTATTGTTATCTTAAGTTTGATTATATTGTGACCCCTTAGACTCCTATATATAGAAAGGAGGTTTATTCATTTGTATCATCCAAGAATTATTGATTTGTGTAATGTAAAGGAGGTTTCCCCCTCAAATAGGCTTATTTTGAAGGTGTTGATCTCTCCTTTCTATCTTTTTGTGAGCTGGTTCCATAACATTTGGTATTAGAGCTTTGGATTCTAGGGTTTGGTTGTTCCAGAAAGGTCATCATGGAATTTTCACTATAACTTTGTTTCCATGACATTTCAGAAACTACAAAAAAACCCATTTGAGCCAAACCCTCGATTATCCTTGGGTATAAATTTCAGATCTTGCCTCACTATATTCTAGGAGATATGATCTATGGAAGTTAGGGTTTTTTTAGGCTCTCGAATAACATCCCAAACATGTGACCTTGGGAAAATCATCATTACTTTCTCTCTGAGTATCAAATTGAAATTTCCTAAGAAGTTACAAAAAGAGGACAGACTGTAGTTTTGTATGCATCGTTTTCAAGTCGAAATGTTGAAATGGTGACACGTAGAACTTCGTACAAGTTTTCTCTACTAAAAAAGTGTATAATCAGGTCATATCGGGACAATAGAGGCACAATAATAACAATAAGGGCTACAATGACAATAGTAATGATGGTATCACTACTATTATAGGGACCTACCATGTCCCTCTCCTTCAAAAATGTGTTTTTATGAATACAACCATACAAATAAATGTTCCTCAAGCAAGCTAAGAAGGATAATAAATTATCACCACAATACTATGGTCCTTACAAGGTGCTGCAAAATATTGGTCCTATGACATACAAATTGGAACTTCCTGGATCTTCTCGACTACCCCCAGTTTTCTATGTTTCATGCTTAAAGAAGGTTATAAGTGACAAGTTCCCTGTTCAAACAATATTGTCAAAAATTGATGAAGGAAAAATCATATTGAAACCTGAAGTAGTCATGGAAACAAGAACCTAACAGCTATGAAATAGATCAATTTCCTATTATCTCATCAAGTGGAAGAAGTTACCTGCTAAATATTACACATGGGAGGATGATAATTTTATAGAGAAGAGTCCAAAATTACTTAAGAGTTAAGAACAACATTTTTTGGAGGAGAGGGCCATGTTAGGTCCCTATACTATTAGTATAACCCCTTATTGTTATTAGTGCAACCCCCTTATTATATTGTTGTGCCCATGTAGTCCCCATATTATTATTATTGTGACCCATAGAAGCCCATTATTGTTATTTTTGTGCCCTTATATTATTATTGTTATGCCGGCTTTGATTATATTGTGACCCTTTAGACTCCTATATATAGAAAGGAGGTTTAGTCATTTGTAACATCCAAGAATTATTCATTTGTGTAATGTAAATGAGGTTTCCCTCTCGAAGAGGCTTATTTTGAAGGTGTTGATCTCTCTTTTATATCTTTTTGTGAGCTGGTTCCATAACAACCCCACTCAGTGTCGAATCCATTCGACAATATAGCTCAACTAAAACATGATAACCCCATCACACCATGGCTATCTAGAAATGAAAAGGATAGTTTGAAAACAATTCACACCTGGAAAACCCATACCATGATAGAATATAACAACATGCAATACCATGCATGCAAAATCTAGCAAATAAAATACACATGCAAATCAGTACCTTCAATGAATCCTGTTGTAGCTACCTGATCATGCCTTTCCGTGCTTGATCTTTGCTTCCTCATACCTTCTTTTCCTTTCTTGTTCCAATGTCAAAAAGCTCCAAGAAAACTCTGTCTGAGAGTATGTGTGAGAGAGAGATAATAATGAGAGAGCTCCAAAACTCAACTGCCAAAAGATTACTAACTGATCCTTGGAAGCCATTTTATGAATGAGGCTTCTATTTCCTTCATTTTCCATTATTTTCCTTCAATTTCCTCCTCACATGAAATCAGTGATCTTTCACATCCCTTTTCTCCTAATTTCCTTTATTTTCATAAATAAATGGGCCAAAAATATACTTTTGCCTTTCCGAATCCTTAGCCATTGCCTTTGCTAATTTCCTTCACCATAAACAACTAAATGAAATAAGTGTCCCATCAACCGTGGTTATTATTTTTTCCTTTATTAACTTTTATTACATGAAATTTTCATCGAGGCTGTTACATAACCCTCCCCCTTGTGGAAAATCATCCTCGGTGTTAGACCACACCAAGACCTCAACAAAACCGCTACAAATAAAAATTACTACCCATGGAACTTTATAACATAGCTCAATGCAATATTTACAATTATTGCCTTACTAAAATAAAACCAACATAACAACATAATAATATGAAATCATAATGACATGACACCAATACCGCTTATTAGAGCTTTATAACATAGATCATGGTAGTATTTACATCCATATACATATGTACATATAGAAACATCACCAAAACATATAACGAAACATATGCCAAGTAATATACCCAAAACACCATACCAAAACTGCTTTGCCTTAACCGGAAAACAAGAAAAGATCAACCCACATCTAATCCACCATCTCCCATGTAGCTTCATCAGGCCCAAAGTGTTTCCACTACACTTTAACTTACTCCATTGCTTAGTTCCAGAGCATGAACACATTTTTTTCATTAGATACTAAGGCTACAACCTAGTAAATCACATGATCAACATCCTTAACATACTTCTTAAGTAATGATACATGGAAAACATCACGGAATTTCACTGTCAGAGGAAGTGCAAATCGATAGGCTACTCACCCAATCCTCTCAATGATACTGAAAGGTCCACAAAACCGTGGTGCCAGCTTGCCACATGATTCAATCTGCAAGGATCTCTTCTTCAGTTTGATGTGAAAATACACTTGTTCCCCAACGTGGAACTCCATGAGCAACATGTTCCGATCTGCATAGCTGTTCTGCATATCCTGTAATTCCTTTAGATTCTTCTTGATCACCCGCATTTTCTATTCCATGTCTACCAAAATCTCTGATCCAATCAACACCATATTAACTGGATCAATCCAAATAATGGGAGTATTGCAATGCCACCCATATAATGCCTCAAAAGGACTCATCATCAATGACTCTTGATAACTGTTGTTATATGCGAACTCTACTAAGGGGATATAATCTTCCCACTTCTGTTGTTGATGCATCACATACATCCTCAACATGTCCTCCAATATCATGTTGACCCTTTATGTTTTTCCATCTATCTGCAGATGATAAAATGTGTTGAAGGTAAGCTCTATGCCCAAACCTACAAATAACTCTTTCCAAAACATGGAAGTCAACTTTGCATTCCTATCTGACAAAATCTTCTTTGGGACACCATTCAATCTGACCACATCTTTGATGAATACATGTTCCATATCTCTCACTGAGAATGTAGACATCACTAGGATGAAGTGTGCAACCATCATCAACCTATCCACAACAACAAAGATGAAATCATCTTGTCTCACTATCTTCGGCAACCATGTAATGAAGTCCATGTAAATGACCTGCCATTTCCACTTTGGAAAAATGATCCGTTGTAGATGTTTTCACTCCACTTTCACTCACTAACAATCAAAACACCTATCCACAAACTATGTTACATCCTTTTTCAAATTTGGCCAATAATATTATCTCTTCACTGCAATCAATGTCTTTTAGTAACCTAGGTGACCTGAATAAGGTTTCATATGAAACTCCCTCAAGATCTTTATTGAGCTCACAACTATCTGGCACATATATCCTATCTTTGAAAATGACCAATCCATCCATTGTAAGATAATAATCCATACCCTATGCACTTGCACCTGTACATATGCCTCTACCTATGCATGTACCTGTACTACGACCTATACCTATACAAATACCCTACTACAACATGTGCACAATCTCCATATACCTAACATCCTCATGACCGGCCTCCAAGATCGTATGATGTAGATCTCTCCCATAGGAGTTCATAGTTGCCAAGTGATTTACCTGTATCTTCCAACTTAGAGAATTTGCAACCCTGTTCTCTTTACCTTTGATGTACCTAATCTCAAAATCAAACTCACTAATCATGGTCAACCATCTAGCTTTCTTCGCATTTAGATTTAGCTGATAAAAAAAAACACCTCAACCCAATATGATCACTCATTAGTACAAACCGCCTCCCAAGAAGATAGTGTCTCCACATATTCAATGCATGTATAATTTCTTCCAACTCAAGATCATGCATGGGGTTTTGTTTGTGCTCATTCAATTTCCGCAACTCCTAGCATACTACATGTCCATCCTACATAAGGACTCCACAAATTTTTCTCTTGAAATCGTATGTGAACACTACAAACTTTTTATCTAGATCTACAATCTGTTACATTGGTGCATGTGTCAACAACTGCTTAAGTTCCTCAAAGCTAGCTTCACACTCCTTTCTCCATTCAAACTCCTTACCTTTCCTCTGCAATGATTTCATAGGATACACAATCTACGAGAAGTTCCTAATGAGCCTCCGATAATAGCCCGCCAGACCCATGAAAGATCTCACCTCATCCACACTCTTAGGAGCTATTGATGAGTCTCGATATTGCAACAAGAATGCTGCAACCCCCAAGGCTATCGACTTTAATTATCAACTCAGGGTTCGTACAAACTTAAGAGGTGTCAAAACTATATGTGTGTCATATATTGTGTCTTCCTTTGCTGTCATGGTGTAATGGAGTGCATGTACTGAAGTCAAATCCTAAACTAATTGTAGAAAAAGAAATGTTCAAAATGGAATCTTAACCTACTGCAAGAAAGAAAGTATAAGGAAAGAGATGGAAATTCAATGCTAAATCACACCATTTCCTAATTAACTGCCAAGAAACTATGCTTTACAATAATGCTAAATTATCATGAACCAAATGCTACTATCTAAGCATAGAAGTAAGAAGCATGAAACATCACTAATGTGCAAGTAAAGGGACTGAAATAAATCTATTTTTGTTTTTTTGTCCTTTCATTCAAAATCAAGTATGCAAACTAATTCCTTTTGGTGATGTGGCAGGTGAGCTAAGTATGTTGGAGGATGGATGGAAGGGTTAGGAGATGGTTGGATGGTGTGGGAGACCCTTGGGATGCTTTTGGTGATTTCCTAGAGGTTTTCTCTCAATTCGGCCTTAAAACAGGCCATTTCAGGAAAACCTACAGGATGTACTAAAAACCTACAGGATCCCCTAAAAACCTATAGGATATGACCAAGATAAAAATGGAAGGTGTTGGAGGTGATGGAAGGCTTAGAGAAGGTGGTATATGGGTGGAATGGAGTCAAAAAATTCCTAGGATCACTCAGAACTCAAAACCAAAGTTTGGAGATGGATGGATTTACTCAAAAGCTTGGAGAAGTTTCCTACAGGATGTACAAATTCACTATAATTCATCGAATGACCAAGAAAATAAAATCCAAATTGGATGGGAATTTTTTATTTATTAAATAGGATGTCTTAGGTCCCCACTCCAACTGGAATCACTCAAAAATACCTCTATTAACCCATGCTAAAAAAATTAAAAAAAGATTACTAGTTGAAAATCTAGAAATTCGAGAACTATTGAGCTAGTAAATCTAAAAAATGCCAAACCAAATCAAGTGAAAATTCAATGGGGTAATTTGTGTTATGAACTAGAATATTTTTTTGATCTAATTCAAGTGGAATCAATTTGATTGAAGCTTGTTAGAATGCTCTAAAAAATAGCAGAAATTTAATGTTCTTTGCTAAAAAGGAGATCCAACAATCTAGATTTGGGAATAAGAAGACTAATCCAAGCAACTCAATCATTATTATGAAATTCCAAAACCTTTCCAAGGATGACATAATGTTTTTTATCCTACAAAATAACTTACATCAACCATGATCCGGATTTAAACAGGAACGCAATAGATTACAGAGATAACCATAAAAACAGAGATGTGATAACCATAAATAAAGAGATGCAGCGGAAATAACACTTCATTTCATTAATGGAAAATATCGAAATATGCTTACAACCAGAAATGGAAATAAACCAGCTAGGGCGATGGTAGCTTATCTCTGAGAAGAGATGTGTGGCTACATGCTTCTGAACTGTTCCGAACTGTGTTACAATGAGGCTCGAAGGCCTATTTATTGTTGAGAAACAATGGAAAAAACCCTTCACATTCCCAAAACCGACCCTTAGAAGATGAAACGCCAAATTGTGGGCCCCGTTTTGGGTAAATTGGTACATCAATTTCCCGGGGTCGTAACTTTGGCATACGATCTCCGTTTGACGCGTATGATAGCTCGTTAGAAAGATCTATCCGAGAACTACCACTTTGGGAAGGGCAACATCGGTCCATGGACCCATGTTTCCCCCATATTTCCCAAAAAATGTCGTTTAGGGCCTCAAAACGGCTCCGGAAGTTCAGGACCCGAAAAAAACTGCTAAAAATAGTAAATTGTGCTACAATTACGAAAACTGAAAAACTGAAAGAGAAAGTTGCGGGGGTCCAAATGGGATAGGTGGGTGGCCACCAACATCCACCTGGATCAAACCATTTAACTCGATTATACAACAAGAAAATGTTAATGCAGAAATAAAAAGAAATAAAAACTAGAGATGCATGTGAATAAGCAATGAAAAGAAGGAAAGAAACTGGTTCAAGAGGGCTCTGAGGTTTCTGAGATGCGCAAGCTCAAGGAAACTTAGAGAAATATGGAGGAGAACAAGATTTAGAATCTGAACATGACACGAATCTTCATTATTTTCATCAATAGAATTACATCCCTGCAAGAAAATACAATGGAGCTGCAAAAATACAAGCTCTCTCCACAATAACACTAATGAAAATCTTTTTCTCTAAGGTTTCTGAGATGCGCAAGCTCAAGGAAACTTAGAGAAATATGGAGGATAACAAGATTTAGAATCTGAACATGACACCAATCTTCATTATTTTCATCAATAGAATTACATCCTTGCAAGAAAATACAATGGAGCTGCAAAAATACAAGCTCTCTCCACAATAACACTAATGAAAATCTTTTCCTACAGGAAAATTCGACTTGGTACTTCTAAAAAATGATTGGGAATCATTCCCTATAAATGGAGGAATCTTTCCCCACCAAAATCCCTTTAGTAGTGGATCTGCTCCCTTGATTAGTGGAACACATTCCTAGATTTTCTCAATCATTAGAGTTACACAATTTGTGCCATATTACATAATATTTTCTTTACTTATTATTTATTATTGATCCTCTAGTACTAGGGAACAAGTCCCTAAATTATCTCCTCCTCCAACTCCTCATAATCTGCCCAATATTCTCATAGTATTCAAAAAAAAAAAATTATTAGGCACAAATATTCAATTATTCATAAAACCTTCCTAATGAATACATTAAAGTTAAAAATAAATTATCTAATGCAAAAAGAGAGGTTTAATGTGCTGAAGGATGGTCATACGCCTTAATTTATGATTTAAATTAGAGACATGGGCCTTAATTTATGTCTAATTTAGAGGCCCATCATACCCCTTGTTGAAAGTTTTTCTCATCCTCTGAGCAACTCAGTGACCTCATTGTGCCTCATCCATGGCCCTGATGGCCTCTCTCTTGTGCATTAAGAATCTTGGCTATAAGCTCTATAAGGACAAGCCCAAAAACATATTTGTTCAAATAAAAATCATTATTTCTTGAGACCATTAGCTTGGTTTCTTGCCCTTATTCAAGATGAGTTCCTAAATATTTTTTTAGTTTAGCAAGATCTTTCATATCCTTATCAACATTCTTCTACCTTGTTCCACCATTTGGACACCTCTAGAACCTTCAAACTGCTTTTAGATGAGAACTAGGACATCCTGTAGTAACTCATGTCAAAACTATAGGAAACCCTATTAATACTATAGGATACCATTTTTTAGCATAAATGATAGTCTGAGGTTAGGGAAGGCCCTTACTTTACTTATATGCCTTTCTCCCATTTTTATAACATCTTCTAGGACTTGGACAAAAACTAGAAAGAGATTAGAGACCTCTTGGAAACCCTCTTTTTATCACTACAGTTTGAGTTTTGTTTTCATGGCGAATGCGCCATTTCCTTTTGTTGCCTTATTCTTCTCTTTTGTGAGCTAGGTGACTACCTAATTTCCTTGGAGTTCTTTGAAAAAGCTTTTCCATCTTGGGGTTTAGCATAATTTTTTCATTTCTTCCTTCTTGTGGCAACATTTTGCCTTCTTGTAGTAGTCATTCCTCCTCTTTCAGGGTCTTCTAACTGTATGAGAGTCTTCTTCCCTTTCTTGTTGTTTTCTGACGACTCCTTTTTTTGTGCAGGTACCTGTGGTTGAGGATGGGGTGTTGCTACTGCTTTGGAGCTCCTTCTTCTCTTGGATCATCATGGTGGAGGCTTACTGCTATTATGATTTGTATTCTGTGAGATAGGATGCTACAGGATTTCCTATAGGATGTCCTGTAGCTACTTCTCCCTCAGAATTCTTAATCATACACTTTGTTGAGATGGTGACATGGATGGAGAGAAAGACTAGTTGTGTGGAGAACAAGGAATACTCAGGTGATGCTCTATATTCCTCCTTCTTTCCCTTCTTTTCGAAGACTAAAAGAAAACGAACACAATATCTCTCTCTCTCTCTCTCTCTCTCTCTCTCTCTCTCTCCATCTATATATATAGATATATATAGATATAGATATAGATCGATATAGATATAGATATTTTGAAACTTATTTTGTTTTTAAGGGTGAATGTAGGGGTGATGATGGTGGACAAGGTATGGTGATGGAATTATGAAAGGGGTGAATTTTATTGGCATAGCAAGTCATTTATTTGCCTTAGGACTGGCTCCTAAGATTTCTAGGTCACTGTAATTCCTACAGGATCATCCTGTAGAAAAAACAGTCCCTTTGTAAACTGAAGTAAAGGAGTGGGAAAAATGACAGACATGGTGGAGGAATGAATGGTAAAATAAAAATGTGAGTGACATGGGTCTCTTTTTGATCCGTTTTTTCTCTTTGACTGTCCTTCTTGCGGACCTACAAATGGAAATTTCATGGAAATGGAGAGGATGTTCTCTTTGTTTCTTTTTTTTCAAGAATGAAATGGGATAGATGAATGATGAATAGATAGTGAATATGAAGTGGATGGAGGGCTTGGAGTGTTGTGGTGACCTTGGCCTTTGCAAAAAATTCTTGTTTTAACGGTTAGCCCCATTCCTTGAAATCATCACGCTTCATAATTGACTTTTCAACATTGCATGAGTGAAGGAGTGAGTTGCAATTAACTAGTTGAAGGCGGTTGAGACTGTTCATCAATCCTTAGCTTATAAAATCTCATCTCTCATGCATTGATAAAAAATTTCTAACTATAATATTCTCAAGAGAAGAGGTCAAGAATATTGCATACTTGTACCTACATGATGGTTGTTGGATAGACATGCATGTTGCTGCTGAGTTGATGTTGATGTGAAGGTGTTGGATGGTGATGTTGATGATCCTGATGTTGCTGCTAAGCTCTGGGGGAGATTCTTTGACCTCAGGATCTTCTTTAAAAATGCTCACTACTAATCCTGTAGGTGTTGTTCTGTATCCTGTAGGGAATCTTGTAGGTTTACAAAACAACTATTTGTTTTGTCCATATCTCCCAAATGCTAGACTGGATCGATAAGAAACTTTTGAGCATGTTTCCATCATCATTATGCACCTCCCCAAAGAAATATTTTGTTCAATGGATGCGCAAATCTCAAGAAAAATTAAAAATGGTTGAAAGTGATGGAGGCCGATTTCTTGGAAATAGTTCACTGGAATTTGCTAAAATTTCTTAGGCATGTTACCATCATCCATATGCATCTCCCCATGAAACATCTTTTTAAATGGATGCACAGATATCTAGAAAATGCAAAAATAGTTGAAAGTGCAGGTGGCCAATTTCTTGGAAACCATGCACTAGAATTTGATGAAATTGCTTGAGTGTGTTACCATAATCTACATGTATCTCCTCCTAAAGAAGCTTGACAAATGGATGCATGGTTTTCAAATCATGGAAAAAACAAATTTCTTCTTTATGTATTTTTGTATCCTGTAGTAAAACATAACATCCTGTAGTTTTTTAGGACAAGGAGGAAAATGAGTGGTAGAAGATTCACAATGACGGGTGGTTGGTGAAAATAGATGAGGGTGATGGATTGGCATGGCCTTGGCCTTGTTGGAGCATTTGAGCAAAGTAGGAGAAATTCAAAATTTGACTTCTTTTGACTAGGCTTGACCAATTCTCCTTTTGGTACCAACTTGTTCTTGTTGCTTGTAGATGTTGGAGAGTACATGTATTCATGGAGAACGAATTATTTTATTTTTTCTCTTATTTTTTTCTTCTAGGCCTCCTAGCTGCCTCAATGACATTTTTAACTACTAGGTCTGCCTAGGCACCTCAAGGGAGGTTTTCGCGTGGGATCTTCTATTTTTTTTCTTTTTTTATCTTTTTCAGCTCATTGACTGCCTCATGGAGGTTTTAAATCAATGAGCCAGTTAAGGAGCCTCCAAGGAAGTTTTCAAATTATATTTTTTTCCTCTTATTTTTCATTTTTTTTCTTCTACCCTACCCTACTTGAAAAACAAAAACACTTTCAAGTATAAGAATACTTCCAATAGAGCCATATGCACATCAAGATGATAGAAAAAATTATGTGGAGGCTTGAAATGTATGCGTTGACATGTACCTGGATTTCAGAGACAAAATGATTTGACTTTGAAAGAATCACGCATAGTTGAGGAAGAGAGTGATGTTGTAGCTTAGTGCTGGAACCATATTTCAATATAGTTGTGATGCCTCTGGTCCACTTGCTAATTTGGATCATCTTGTATGTTTTCTTCTACCATGACGTTCAAATCTTCCTCTTTTTTCTGATTGTTTTCTCAAATAAAATGAGGTTTTGATGGTAACCATGAGGGAGTTCTCTTGATCTCTAATTTTGATGTCTGCTCTTCATCAATCACAACCCATGGTTCTATGGTCTTCTTATTTGAATCTTCTTCTTCTGGATGTAGTCCTTCAATGATATTAAGAGAATCTCTTTTTTTCAATACTCTTCCTGAGCTATGGTGGATACCATTGAGCTCAAGAGGAGATTTTTAGAAGGGCTGTACCCCAACATTGTAAGTGGGTTGAGCTACTTCAATGTGTGAGTTTGGAAATGGTGGTATAGGTAGTTGAGTGGGAATATCTATTTGAGATTGATGTGGATGGGGCTGTGGTTGTGGTGGAGGTGAATGGTAGGGATAACATGGATTTGGGTATGGAGGATATTGAGGAAAATATTGAGGATATTGTGGATGGATCCAATAAGTTACTTTCCAACACTTTTGCCAGGATTGGGGTTAAGATGGCCAATGTTTCCAAGGAAAATGTGTGTTCCAATTACTTTGAGGTGGATATGCATAACCTTGAAATTGGGAATTAGGCTCTTGCATCATATTAGGCTGACATGGTCCTCTTGGAGCTACATAACATTCCTAAATTGGCAATTGACTTGCTCCATTGTTCTCTTCATGAAATTCATTCAACCTTAGTAATGATGGACAATGTTTACCATCCTATTAGTCTGAAACAAAAATATCAGCATTTTCTTTTCCTTCATCTTGAATTTGTAACATTTCTATTTGTTTTTTTAGATTGCTAATAATTTCTATTTTAAAACCATTAAATAAATTTCTAAGTTTAGCTTGACTTACTGATCTTGATGTTGATTGACTTACTCTTGCCTTTCCTCTTGATATGTGTTTGCATGTTTCACAAATTTCTTCAAATGATAATTGATATACATCACCTCTACTTATGAGATCAAGAATATCATTCCACTCATCCCTAATTATTCTGAGTAAGAGGGTTTTTAGTGTGTCATATCCTAAATTAAGTAGTCTTCCCCTCTTAACATTATACATGAACCTCTCTATTAGATCCTCTAGATTATCATCTTCTCTTTGATTCATTTTAAATATTTCTTCTTTAAGATCATGATCTTTATATTTTTTTATAAATATATTTTGCATATAATTCCATGATCTTATTGAATTAGACCCTAAACTCATGAACCATTTAAGATATTTATCATTCAATGTTGCTAGAAACAATCTCAATTTTTGAGTTTTTAATAAGTAACCATAAGATATACAAACAATTTCAAATTCAAAGAGAAAGGTTTTTGGATTCTCTGACCTTAGACCATGAAATTTTGGAAGAAAATATGGAGGGATGTTCTTCATGTGCATATCGATATTAGTACCCTGAATGGGAAATCCAAGAGGATCTTCCTCATTGTCATCATCTCCATCCATTTCTTCTATATTCTTTGTCATATTCTTCTTCCACCTGCAAAAGTGAATGGTGATGTGGCTCTTAATGCACCATGTGATCAAATGGGGGGGTGGGTTGCTATTGGAGAATTTTTGTTTTGTTTTTATGATTGCATAAAAACTATAATGCAATGCAATTTTCTACTTCTGAAGTTAAATATGCCTAATGCAAATATTTTGTTTTTGTAAAAAGTGAAAAGAAATGAATAGACTAGGGAAGAAAACAATGCATACTTTGACACCTCCCCAGTAATGGTGCCAAAAATTGATGAGTCTTAGCATTGCAACAAGAATGTTGCAACTCCCAAGGCTACCAACTTTAATTATCAACCTGAGGTTTGTACAAACTTAAGAGGTGTCGGCACTATATGTGTGGCATACAATGTGTCCTTCCTTTGCTGTCATGATGTAATGGAGTGCATGTACTAAAGTCAAATCCTAAACTAATTGACGAAAATGAAATGTTTGAAATGGAACCTTAACCTACTGCAAGAAAGGAAGTACAAGGAAAGAGACAGAAATTCAATGCTAAATCACACCATTTCCTAATTAATTGCCAAGAAACTATGCTTTGCAATAATGCTAAATTATGATGAACCAAATACTATTATCTAAGTATGGAAGTAAGAAGCATCAAACATCACTAATGTGCAAGTAAAGGGACTGAAATAAATCTGTTTTTGACTTTTTTGTCTTTTCATGCAAAATCAAGTATGCAAACTAATTTCTTTTGGTGTTGTGGTAGGTGAATTAAGGATGTTGGAGGATGGCTGGAAGGGTTAGGAGATGGTTGGATGGTGTGAGAGACACTTGGGAGGCTTTTGGTGACTTCCTATAGGTTTTCTCTCAATTTTGCCTTAAATCATGTCATTTCAAGAAAACCTACAAGATGTTCTAAAAACCTACAGGATCCCTTAAAAACCTACAAGATATAGTTGAGAGGAAAATGGAAGATGTTGGAGGTGATGGAAGGCTTTGGCAAGGTGGTAGATGGGTGGAATGGAGTGAGAAAATGCCTAGGATCACTTAGAACTCAAAACCAAAGTTGGGAGATGGATGGATTTGCCCAAAAAGCTTGGAGAAGTTTCCTACAGGATGTACAGATTCACTATAATTCATCAAAAGAAAAAGAAAATAAAATCAAAAATGGATGGGACAAATTTTATTATTAACTAGGATGTTTTAGGTCCCCACTCCAAGTGGAATCACTAAAAAATTCCTCTGTTAACCCGTGCTAAAAAATAAAAAAACCATTACAAGTCGAAAATCTAGAAATTCGAGAACTAGTGAGCTAGTAAATCTAAAAAATGCCTAACCAAATCAATTTCAAATTCAATGGGGTGATTTTTGTTATGAACTAGAATGTTTTTGTGATATAATTCATGTTGAATCAACTCAATTGAAGCTTGTTATCATGCTCTAAAAAATAGCAGAAATTTATTGTTCTTTGCTAAAAAGGAGGTCCAACAATCTAGATTTGGGAATAAGAAGATTAATCCAAGCAACTCAATGATTATTATGAACTTCCAAAGCTTTTCCAAGGATTAAATAATGCTCTTCATCCTACAAAAGAATTTACATCAACCATTTAACTCAATCCTACAACAAGAAAACATTAATACTAAATGGAGCAATAGAAAGAAATAAAAACTAGAGATGCATGTGAATAAGCAAATAAAAGAAGGAAAGAAAATGATGCAAGAGGGCTTTGAGGTTCATAGGATGGCCAAGCCCAAGGAAACGTAGAGACCTATGGAGGAGAACAAGATTTGGGAGCTGAACATGACACCAATCTTCATTATTTTTATTAATAGAATTACATCCCTGCAAGAAAATACAATGGAGCTGCAAAAATAGAAGCTCTCTCCATAATAACACTAATCAATATCTTTCCCTAGAGTAAAATTCGACTTGGTACTTATAAAAAATTATTAGGAATCATTCCCCATGAATGGAGGAAGCTTTCCCCATCAAAATCCCTTGATTAGTGGATCTGGTCCCCAATAATAGGAATTTGCATTAAATGGCAGGGAACACATTCCTACATTTTATCGATCATTCCCTAGAGGAAAATTCGACTTGGTATTTATAAAAAATTATTAAGATTCATTACCCATGGATGGAAGCTTTCCCCACTGAAATCCCTTGATAAGTGGATATGCTCCCTTGATTAGTGGAACACATTCCTAGATTTTCTCAATCATCGGAATTCCACAATTTGTGCCATAATTCCATAATATCTTATTGACTTATTATTTATGATTGATCCTCTAGTAGTAGGGAACAAGTCCCTAAATTATATCCTCCTCTAACTCTTCATAATCTGCCCAATATTCTCATAATATTCCACAAACAATAAATAATACTAGGCATAGATATTCAATTATTCATAAACCTTCCTAATGAATATATTAAAGTTAAAAATAAATTATCTATGCAAAAAAAGAGGTTTAATGTGTTGAAGGATGGTCATAGGCCTTAATTTATGTTTCAAATTAGAGGCATGGGCCTTAAGTTATGTCTAATTTAGAGGCCCATCAACTACCCACTCCATGATGGCTCTTCTCTTCTCTAGATATACTACAATGCCTTCCTTGGATATAACCTGCCCCAAGTAATGCACCTCACTCTAAAATAAACTACACTTGTGTTTCCAGGAAAACTAGTGTCTTTTTTATCTGCTAGTCCCACTAAGAAGGGTAGCTATCTTAGAAACAAACAATCAAAGCAATTTTAGATTTCCTTTATGTATGATAGATAAGAGAGAAGCAAAGAGGACCAATCAGAATCTTTCGCTTGATTCCTTGCTTGATTTCTCTCTCCCTTGATAGAGCTTGCCACTCCTCTCCTACTTGTCCTGCTTCAAAGAATACCTGTAGAGACAAATTAACAAAACACCATCAAAGCATATTGATCTATAATATCATAAACAATGAAGAATCAAAAATACATTGACCATACGATTGCATTTACAAATAACAAGATTCACAAATACACGATTGAATGGAGGAAAACTCAAAGAACATTATTAATAGTAGAAATAAAAGAGAGGATTACAACCCAACTGTCTGATCTAGCATCATCCTCCTAGCATCAAAGCCCTCTTCACCTCATGAAAAGCAAGATCACCCAACAATACAATGTTCCTTCTCAAAGAGAAACCAACAACCCTTCCTTACAAATTACAAAATTCTAGCCTCTAGATCTCTCAGATGAAGGATCCATTTATATAAGTCTTGCAAGTGGGTGAGTCAACTCTGGGTTTTGATCAGTGTCATCCCACTGATAGTTCTAGGTTCCACTTGGAGGTTTCATTGATCTGTTACTCATCCCTGGGCGAATTTAGAGAGGCAAGTGTCATAGGAGAAGCTTCTAGAAGATTCCATGTGCATCCACCTAGAAAACTGTCTCAAATAACACTTTTAGGGGTTAAAGAGACCTTGGTTTATTGACATATGTGATTGGGGTTGAAGTGCCCAAATATGTCTATAATAGTATCCCCCTAAAGCATGAAGTCATAAATATTTTGATGTCAGGTGAAATGCTTTATCATGAGGATCTAAGGTATTTGAACTGGAATGTGACCTGTATAAGATACAATACAATACATCATCATCATATTATGTTCATGATCTAGCTAAGGCGGGCATTCCCATGCTCATATTTATAAATTCATTTTCATTTACATAGGATAGATAATCATCTGTTGTTGCAAACTAGTGATTCTTTACATGTAGAATCATCATCCCTTAGTGTGGATGATCATCTGTGTAGCTTCTGTGTACATTTGATGTCTTTATTTTCATGAATACATCACAACCCAAATGGTTGACACTAGATCCAGGGTCTTCAAACTTGATCAATCTTCGCCTGATGTACAATTTGATCCATGTGAAAAGATGTTCTGAAGTCGAACATGGAAAGACATCGCTTGATTACCAGCCAATGATGTAAGCTGTTAACAGGCGCGAGAGGAATCAGCGATAATGATAATGACCCTCAAGGTACTGCAATACAATTCACGTGATGTGAATATATGAGCCGATGTTGAACACCATGTAAAATCTTTTGGTCGAAGGACATTGATGTAAACCTATCGCCAAAAGTGAGAAACTTGCCATTGAGGCATGCAAGCTTTAATTACTGAAAGGGTTGTTCTAAGTCAACTTCTTGGATAATGAGCTACTATCGACAAGAAGTGACCCATTGTAGGATGGCCTTAATGTATCCCACATCTACGACATGAAACGAAGCAAATGATTTTTCTAGAGGTGAAAACGATATGATGATACAAGCTCCAGGAATGGCAGTCATGAAAAAATGGAGAGTGAAGGTATTGCAGTGGATAAGGCATTAGCTGGGTGGTAGATTCTCTGAATGACTTCTCTTGAACATATCGGCGACACTGAGATGGATTGGTAGCATTAACCCCAAAATATGGATGGCGTGGAGGACTAATGGTAATAGGACCGGTGAACGAAATGACCCAACCTGACTCAATCATGGTGATGGAGTGAAAGTGTCATGTTCAAGAGTGACCTGCTACAAATTTAAGTTCTTCAAATTTTCTTCCCTTTTTTCCCCAGTCATTGCTAACCAATACGTCTTTATTTTTTTCAAGCTTGAGGAGGATAACATATGCTTGTTCTATAAGTTTCCCTTCGGGCAAACCTTTTGCTATGTTTTAGCGAGCCTAGTGACAGTGAAAGTCATTCTTGTCTGGGTGGAGAAGTTTGTTGCTATTATTTTAACGAGTTTAACGACAAAGATAACTTAGTCCTTTTCATGTTTAGAGAGTTTGAAAAGGGACGAAAAGGAAACTCCAGCAGTCCTCTTTCGTAGCATAATCCCTTAAGTCTGAAAAAGTATAAAATAATACGAAAGGGATGACTTTCTGATCACTTTAGTGAGCTGAAAAAAACAAGCACTCAATCTTTTTGTGGGATGATCCCTCAGGTGCAAAAATATTAAAATTTAGAGGAGGGATGGTGCTTCCCCTTACTTTAATGAGCTGGGAAGGCCAGTAGCTCAACAATCTTTTTATATTTAATGGGTCTGAAAAGAGCTTAAAAGAGACTCGTTTTTGAGGAACGAGTGATGTTTTTGGGTAGCATTTGGGTTCCAGGTAAGATTGGAACTTCTCAAAACATGGCAGTGTGAAGAGGGTGGCTAACAGAATCATTCATCGCAGTTGTTCCTCAAAAGGGTAAATAACCAAGTGGAAGCATGTGATCGCCCAAAAGAATGGAGGTGATGGATGAACACAACCATGGCTGAAAAGGTTGATAGCATGAAAATCATAGAGGTTGTTTACTGAAGGCAGGTTTATTTTTTAATGAGCTTGAAACTTGTGCCAACATGTGCTCAGTGTCAGGTTTATTTTTTAATGAACTTGAACCTTGAGGAAACATTGCTCATGCTAGTCATTTAAAAGATGTCTCTTATTGGTAGGTTCATTTTTTAGCGAGCTCGCACCATGTGAAACTTTGCTCATTTTCCCTTTTTATGTAAGCTAGAAATGACCAAACTACAAAGCTAACTACACTAAAAGCTAAGGAACTATTGAGGTTAGGTAGGATGGTCTTATCCTCTGTCAAGACAAAACCCTTCCTTTGCTTTGTCTGCGCACTGCAGACAAAGGTCACTGGTGATTAGACCACTCACCTAACCTAAGAAGTTGAAACTAAAAATCTAAAAAGCTAAAAATGCTACAAAGCTAAAAAATGAAATTGGTCGTTTTTCACTTGCATACAAAGGTTTGCATACCCCCAGGCATCGAGAAAAGGATATTTCCCAGGCAACCATATGGAAGTCCCTGCAGTTAAGCAAGATTGTTTCTGTCAGTGGTTAGATAAAAACACTTCCTTGGCTCTACCCATCGAAATAGACAAAGGTGAATGGGGTGAGCTTCCAATCACATAACCTACGAGGAAATAATTGTTTTAGACTGATCCCATGACCTACAAGGAAATGGTGTTTCATACCAATCATATGACCTACAAGGAAATGTATATTTTTAGCTGGGTTCATCTACTGAAGCAAACCAGGGTGCATGCCCCCTAAATTTCATTACATTCACCGGACTACCCGTCACAGTCAAGTGGATGGAATGAAGGTTGAAGAGACATTCTTGATTCAAAGAGACCATTTAGGGATGATGTTTGATTTGTAGCTATGTTTGAACCGGGAAATGAAAGCTGATCAATAAGTTGTACCATTTGGCCTTCATGTGCGAAACGCATCACTCAGAAGAGTGTGGAAACGATAGATTCCATGCTATAAACATAGTCACGCCCAAGGAGTAGATTGTAATCTAATGGCCCTTGGACTACCATCATGTTCAAGTGAACGGGTTTCCTTTCAAAGTTATCAGCAACTGTAGAAGGATCCCTAATGGTCGACTGGTTCCTTTGTTAAAGCTTGACAAATTTTGTGTCTCAGGTAGAAGTGATGGTGAACCAAGCTCCTTCCAAGTAGTTGAGGAAAAGATACTCATTGAATCCCCTTCATCTATGATAGTGCTAGACACGATGATTTTTTAAACTTGTACTATGATTCGGAATGGTACATTGGATAGAAGGCAGGGTCTTGCTAGTTGATTCCAATTGAAAGAAATGACTAGACTGCTCAGAGGGGGTACCAGATAAATAGCTGAATGAAACCCTTGAACTAGGGGACTTTCCTCCTGTTGTAAAGGAATGGGTAGATTGCCCCCAAGTTCATCAGACTCTGTATTAACAAAAAGAATTTGAATGACATCGTTTTCATTCTCTTTCGAAATATTATAATCTAAAGGCAAACCTTCTGAAAGTAAGACTGGGTCGATTGCCATCGTGACCTGTTAACTTTGGTCCGGTATGGACTCAGAAGGTTCACTCTCAATGATAAGTGTTCTGATTGACGATTGAGTTACGTCAGTTAGGTTTTCAACTAGCGATGGACTTGGTAAGAGTTTCTTGTATCCAGGTGGGAGTCACTGTAGTGAAGCATGATGATTATGCAAGATTCTCTTGGCCTCATCTAGAAAAGGACACGGGGAAGGTGATGGTCTCCTTCACATAATAGACATGGAGTTTTGACCTTTCTTTCTTGTCTAGGACTTTCATTTTCACTAGTTGATGGTGTGCTGTCAACCTGGTTGCTGGAGGTTGATGACACCAAATGGTGCAGATGGGAAGACCATTCTCTTAAGATCTGTGGAATGCAAGTAAAATCTCCATGAAAATGGTTTCCTTTGCAAATTAGATAAGGATATATAGGAGATTTAATGTGAAGATTTTCACCAGATGATTCATTTTTTGCCCCTTGCTTAGTTGACTTCTTCTTCTTCTTCTCCTTCCCTTTCTTCTTCTTCTTAGCCACTTGGTTTTTAGTATCACTAGTTTCACCAAGTGAAGAGGAAGAATGGGGACGGAGAAACAAACAAAGTAGAAGGCGAAGGGACAACTTTGGTATCATCTATTTGCTGATTCGATTGTTGAGGAATTACGGTATTTTGAATGACAGAGGTTGAGAATAGCCATACTGGCAAGGCAATTGTGATTCCTAGAAGGTGTTATCACTGACAAAATTTCAAAAAAAAAAAAACAATTTGGACAACTTGTATGGTTTCAAAGTTGTAAGTCAGTCTTGGTCAAGTCATTTTTCAAATTTCAAAAAAGGAGCCAAGTATTTTCAGTTATGATTATGTTTGGGTTCATCTATGAGAAGCAAATTGACAAGTACTTAATCAGAATTGTTTGAAGTCCAAGTGAAGTAGCTTCTCTTTTCATTTCAAGCGAAGCCATGATCAAGATTAAGATGGTGCAAGCTCTTTCAATTTTCATCTTGCAGGAATTCCATGGATTTGTTTATAAAAGAGAAGGATCGTAGGTCAGGCAGGTGTATTATATTGGACAAGCTTTCAAACAGGTTGGTTGTTGGAGATTTTGTGAAAAACTTCAAGGAGGTCACATGCAAGTCACCAAAGAATTTGCTTCAAATTTCACAGGATTTAATTCAAAGATTGGAGTGCTTGAATTATCAATATATCCAGAATTTATATCTGTAGTCACTAAAATCCCAAGAGAGACAATTTTAGAAAAAGAGAACTATGTGTTTTTGGCTCACACAGCAGTTTCGTAGCGCGCTACGAAACTACTGAAGGTGACAGTTTTGTTTTTTAAGGATCTACCTTGAAAGAAAAATGGATTTATTTTGAAAGGGATGTTTCTTCAGAGGTGTAATAAGATCATTTGAGAAGGTTTGAGCCCTAATCAAAAGGAAAATTCAAGAAATGAAGACATATACACATAACAAACCTTGCGCTACGAAACCCCTGAAGCAACCTATTTTAGCAGAAAAACTGTTCTTACTAGTTAACTTGCAGAAGCTTTCCTAAGCAGCTAAGAATGAAATTTTGCAAACTGAAAGAGGTTTTTATTCCTAACATGCTGCACTACAAAAACCTCTTTCTGTTTCTTCAAATACATCATGAGCTGGGAGAAACGAAGGACCAAAGTTGCACTACGAAACTGCTGTAGGTGTTGTTTTATGAAAAAAATGAGCAGTTTAATGGTGACGTCAGCAGATTTTTGAAGGAAACGCCTAAGAAACATAAGGGATATCACTTAAGGCTATCTAAGCATTCAAAGAGTGACAGGTGTAAGTGTTGGAGCAAAAGGTGAAATATTTTGTTTTTTGCTAAAGTCTTCCTAAAGCTACTTTATGACCGAATTATTAGGGTTCTGGTAGGGTTACCGAAATTTTGGGTTGGACACCTGTTCAGTTGACAAAGCATCCAGATCATAAGGCATATGGTTTTAGGCGTGGTTATTAAAGGTATTAAACAACTTGAAGCATGTTCTTTTGGAAATAAAGACTAATGGAAGGCAGGGACCGTGAAAACAGGGCACACATCTTCACCAATTTATGAGTCATCTGCACAGCTAGAATCCAAGGCAGCTCGTTCAGTGAATGCCTCTCGAATATATTTTGGCCACTATAGAAATGGTACAGGTGTCAAAGCTCAAGAAAGCATCATGCACACGAGGAGATAGAATTAGAGTTTCAATAGGAATAGGACTCTATGTATTTACAGCGCAATACCTTTGTATTTAATA
>APFE030162455.1:0-29986 GCA_000404065.3 Pinus taeda | reverse complement strand
GGTGTAGTCATCAATAAACATCATGATATATTTATTTCCATTTGCAGAAGAAACAGGCATTGGACCACATAAATCTGAATGAATGAGTTCAAGTTTCCTATGTGCTCTTGAATGCAAATCATGAAAAGACTGTTTGCTATGCTTTCCTAGAATGTAAGCATCACATTGCTTAAGTTTTCTAGGAATTGTAGGCAAACCAGCAACACCATTTTTCATCAATAAGTGGAGACTGTCATAGTTCAAATGTCCAAATCTAGCATTCCATAATAAACTTGATGGAAGTGTACCTTCTTCATGATGAGAATTGTATAAGAAATGTTGTGCATGAGCAGATGTTCCATGCAATTTGAGAAGCCTTTCTTCTTCTATTCCCCTCATGACAAGTGAGTGGTCAGATGCTTTTCTTACCTCAAGCTTGCCATCAAACATATGAATGGAGTTATCTTGCTGGCGGATGTGGAACAAGGACAACAAGTTTCTCTTGAGCTGTGGGAGATATAGAACATGATCTAGAAGAATGTCTAGAAGACCAGGCAATTTAAGCCTGATTGTGCCAAGCCCTGATGGCTTGATTTTTGATTGATCTGTAAAGTATACTTCTCCATCAACATTGTCAGTGAAATCTTCAAAAAAATCTTTTCTATGAGTCATGTGACAGGTTGCTCCTGAATCAAGCAACCAATCATTTTTCTAGGAAGCAAGTAAAGCATTAAATAGATCTTCATTTACTCCAATGTTACATTGTACCTCAACATAGTGAGTGGATTCAGGTGCTTTACCTTTGTCTGTATCATCAGTTTTACCTTTCTGTTGGTTTCTTTTCTGCTTAATTTTGTCCCATGGTAGCTTGCATGTAGAGGCATCATGTGATCCTTTTCTTTTGCAGCGAATACAATGTAAAGCTGCCTTTTTGTCTTGAGAATGTCTACCCCCCCTACCTCTGAAATATCTTCCTCTTCCTCTTTTTCCACGTCTTCCTCTTGTAGAATCTTGAGTAGGATGTTTTTCTTCATGAGCAAGGCACACAGTCTCTTTAGAAGACTCAGGGGTTGTCTTCTTTCCAAAAGCTTTCTCTCTTTCAGCAAACTTTTCACAAGAGAGTCAAAGGTTATATCTTTGAGATTTCCATTTGCTTGCAAAGACTCAAGATAATTGGAGTAAGTAGGATAAAGTGCCTTGAGAAAAGCAATACGAGGGATATCCAGCTCCACCTTAGTGGATTTGTTATCATGCATTATAGACTTAATTTAGATGCAAGAGCAAGAGAATCATTATTTTGCAGTTCAAGATTGAAGAGTTTAATCATGAGTTGGACAACATCAAGTGCAGAATGTGAGTCATAGAGTTATTTTAACTTTTGTAGGGCTTCAAAGGTAGTTGAATATGATGAAATATGGTCACTCACCTCTTCATTTATAGATGTTGTGATTAATGCATAAGATTTGTTGTTCTTGTTTTCCCAAATGATGAGCTCTTTGTCTGAGGTAGGCTGTACTGGATCATTGTCTCCTTCTTCGACACACACTCCTTTCCACAACTCATTGAAGATCAGGGTGTGTTTTATCATCCGGGACCATTCAAGATAGTTCTCCTTGCCAATGAGAACTATTCCTACCATAGAGATTATTGAATGCATTCTGTAAGAAAAAAAAATTACTTTTGCTGATAGAAAACAATATATATGTTATACCTTCCACTTCTCAGCCATATAACATATCGCCATAAAAAACTTAATAAAATTTAATGTCACGTTCACGTTTTTTTTTTCAAAATAATATATTATCACTCCATAATATATTATTATTCTTACACGTGAAATTCACCACACCAATGTTTTCATGTAAAAAATATCAGACCAATCTAAACAGTGATTTAAAACTGCACTGGTATCAAACAAAATCACCAGATACCATGTCAGGTAATGTTGCATAGAAAATGGAATTCATTACCATACACATTGTTCATAAAATACCATGGACACATGAAACAGCAGCATTCAAACTTTTTTTGAAACAGCAACATTCGAACTTATTTGAGCAGGATGTATTCGAACCATTCCGCTGAGACTTGAGCACATACACCATTCCGCTGTGCACACTGATTTTGAATCCAACGAATCAAAAGAAACATGAATACACCGTTTAACACACCATTCGAACAGTGTTCAATTTTTTTTTGTTTCACTATCGGTCGTTCCACTCTGTTTTGTTGCCCACGAAATCACTCGTCATACTGGTACGCGTTATCCCAAACATTCCAAACTTGTATCCATCGTTCTATTCCTGTAAACATTGGTTGCATAATTTTTCATAAAATATGACAACGTTATATAACTGGACAACGTGGTTTGGAGAGGTGGTATTAGATGGACATTGCGGTATTGCGGGGTTAACTGCAGTATCACAACAGAGCGTTCAATCGTTCAAAGTAACATATTACCATACAACATTCAATCGTTCAATGTAACGTATTAACATACAGTGTTCAACAGTGTTCAATGTAACATATTACCATACAACGTTCAATTGTGCTAATAACCATCAATAGGCCGAAAACATTTGTCTGCCTTCCGCTCTGGACAGAGGCGTTCTTAAAAAAAAAATGCAGATGCACCAAAGTAATCTTTCACCAAAGTAATCTAGCATGAAGGCACACAAGGCATCGAGGAAAGAGGCATTGAGGCAATGAAACACAACGCAGAGGATAGAGCTCAGTCAGAACAGTGGTCAGGTTAGAACACCAGAGGACAACGCTCAGTGGACAGTTCTCAGACCAGTATACAACCCACAGTAGCAAAAAAGAAGGGAGTTACAACTATTTTGAGAACTAGCTCTGATACCATGTCAGGCCAGGAAGTAACTCTCCAAAGGCAATAAAACTGATTCGATTTATTTCATTAGGTATGCTATTGTTATATATAAAAGGGTGTGACTGCTCAGTTCATCTCTAGATGACTGTTCACATTCCTAATTTAACTATTTACATAAATTCACCCAATCATGAGGATTAGGTGTCAACAAAACCCTTCCTGACACACACATCACAATCTTGGAAAAACATGGAAAATCTGAAGAAACACAAATTATGAATGCATGTAGTGACCTAGGAAGTGTGTTCAAGCAAAAATTCCAGGTTGAAAAGTGCATTTGGGGGTACAAGATTTAAGCAAAAAAGTGTTTTATTCCACTCTTTTTCTAGGTAGAATTGACCTAGATTTTCCCGTATCCTACTTGACTCGTACCTATGACATGTGAAAAGATGTGAAACCCCAATAGAAAAAGATATTTTTTTAGAAAATAGAATAAATCTAAAAATATAAATTGAGGGGAATAAAAATACTGGAAAAACACTAAAAATAGTTGAAACAATAATCAACAAGGTTCTGAATTACTACACCAGTGGATTTTCCATTTGTTGATGATTAAAGTGCTAAAGACCTAGTGGATTTGCCATTTGTTAGAGTGAAAGTTCTTAGCAAGTGTATCAAAAATGTTTCACTTAAGTTATAGGTGACTTATAACTATAACAACAAAATATGGTTGCTTCTATGCTTCAGGTCTACAATAAAACATGAGAGAAAACCCTGCAACAAAATAGGTCATGCAAATAAGAACATATAACAATAGAAAATAAAAGTGTAATAACCCAATGGAGGACTTGAATAAATGGTAAATTTATTGATGATTACACCTAGTGAGGATAAATTACATAATGGGTCTGTGGTGCCCCCTCTATGGGATGGGTCCTTTCTTGTCCTTGTCCATCAACATTGCACTTCTGTCTCTCAAATTACAACGAGCATAAAGAAAGGTGCTTGAACTCAAGTGGGAGCTCAAATGCTATGAGACAATAATCTTGACAATGAAAATGGTCATGGCGAAGAATGGAGAGAAAACCCTCTCTTTATAATAAAATAATGGAACAGATTGAGAATTATAAAATAATAAAATATTATTGACTAAACCAAAGCTAGCCATTATGGATATTTTATTATATTTTTTGGGAGGAAAAAGATATTCAAAATGGTCAAATATCTTTATTTAGAAAGTGGTTGAAGTAATTAAGAAATAAAAATGATTTATTAACAACTTTGTGAGAATTAAGAAAGAAATAATTATTAAATAATGGTTTAATAATTATCTCATAACAAAATTAGGGGATAAATAAGGAATAATAAATAAAGGCGTAGTTTAACTTATAGACGGAATAGCCTTTTTCAACGAAATTTCCAAAAATGAAATTTGAAGATTTTTTGTTGTTTAAAATATAATTTTGAATGCATAAATGTATTCATCACCATGAAAACCCCCTGGGGCACTCGAATTATGGAGATTACACAATTTAAACTCAAGTTTATAAAAATCTCTGTTAGATTTTGATTAAAATTAACTAGAAAAATGGTCATGAAAAAGGGCATTTCATCTATGAATTATACTTCGAAATAAATAAATAATGGTTTATTTAATTATTCCAAGGTGATTAAGTCAAAAGTTATAAGAAATAATTACCAAATAATGATTTAATAATTATTTCTAGATAATATTAAATAAATAATGATTTATATAATTATTCTAAGGCTGATTTTGGATTTTAATGAGAAACAATTTAGAAAATTTGTTTACTAAATTATTTCCTATGTTGAATGTTAGTTTTATCATGGTAAAATTAATCATACATGGTATATTTTGATCCACCTAGTAAGAAATGGCTAGGTGACATTTTTGGGTGATAACAATTAGTACAAGACCAACTTCATTATCATAATATCTAACAATAGTAGCATGTGAAGCAACATAAGTGAAGTAGGGTATCAACCAATCATTAGCCAAGATATAAAACTCTGAAAAACCCATGTCCATGATGTATAACATCAACAACCCTTTTTCAATCATCAAATAAAGTGCAAGACATAAGCCATTTATATCATCATCTAGCATCAATAATGACATAGAATATGAAAACTTCATATCCACAATATTAGAGACAAAAACAATGACAATCAAAAGACCAATTAGTAGCAATAATCAACATCAAGTAGGTCATAGTGACAACAACATTTATCCTTCAATCAACAATCAATGTACTCATGATAGTAACAATAATCATATAAAATATGTGCCCATGATAACCATAGTAAATCAATAATAAAAAAATGGAATTGTAGGGGAGGTTCCCCCAAAACTTGTGCCAATAGTTCACCATCAATGCTTAATATATGCATAAGACATCATATCCAAACATCAAATCAATCAATGTCAAAGACAATAATTCCAACAATGAGATGTTGCAAGTATAAGTGATACTCTCCCTGAACCTATCATATCTCATCTTGTACATCACAGATGCATTATTAGTATAAAATAAAAACACATGAAATCATCATCATGCAAGGATCCCCTTGAGTTCATGCACCACTAATCTTATGGAATTGTTTACTCTGTATGCATTCCTGGAATCCTTTTAGAAATAACACCAAACAAACTGTAGTGGGGACTATTTTCCTTTGCTCTGAATCTAAAAGATAGGCGCTCAACCTCTTCTTTCTTCGTGGATTCTTCTCTAGTACATATAATTTATTTGAGTTTCAAAAACCTTTTTCTATGATGTCTCCAATGTCTTCTGTTATAATTTGCATCTAGTTGATGTAAACACAATTATATTCCCTTTATCATCTATTTGACCTACACTCAAAATGTTCTCCTTTAGCCCATACACAAGTAATACATCACTTGCTTCTCTATTATTAATATCATGATTAGTATTACCCATTCCTATTACCTTTATAGTTGAACCATTTCCAAGCATAATATTACCATTTTTGTTTTCCTTAAGAGATATATATTTTTCCTTATTTGTAGACATGTTATGAGAGCATATATTGTTAATGTACCATTGATCTTCTTCTTAAAATGCACATAGAGCATGGCCACACCTTACTTGTTCCACCTTTTTCATAGTGCTAGTGGATCCATAATTTTTAGGTTCATGGATAACCACATTCATGTCTCGCTACTTCCTTTGGAGGGAATCAACTTGTTGTCTGTATGAATTCAATGTCATTTTTCTACATTCTTTTGCTACATGTTTAAAATTGTTACATGTATAACACCTTACATGACTAGAGAAGGGAGTAAAAGAATCATAATATTTCTTCATATTTCTCTTATTTAAATCAATAGCTTTGTGACCAAATGCATTACATGTAAAACAATACCCTTGAAAGATGTTTGAGTATGTGGAAGTTGATGATCTTTCAGTGGAATAATTATTTGTTTGAGATATGAATAATCTGCTTTTGTAATTTGTGGCACTATGTCCATAGTTATGAAAGATATAACATTTA
This sequence comes from Pinus taeda, assembly GCA_000404065.3. NCBI lineage: Eukaryota > Viridiplantae > Streptophyta > Pinopsida > Pinales > Pinaceae > Pinus > Pinus taeda. The sequence continues at coordinate 23,643 of APFE030162455.1, read as the reverse complement.
ATATCATTATTCAAAGAATAAATCGATTTTTGTTTCTATTATTGGGAGAAAATGATTTCCTTTGAAAGTTTTCTTTACTCCATTGTTGATATGGTTGGCATGAATTTGAAGAGTTTTGTCTGTTAGCTTCAAAGTTCCTAGCACAAGCTTGTGAGTTAGATTCTCCCTTAACAGTTTCATGGAATCCAAGGCATGATTTGATGAAGGGTAATATTTAATTGTTAAGAATATTATCAAATTTCATGGCATTATCCTAGAATTCCAAACGTTTGTTTTTATCTGCTAATTTACCTACTAGAGTTCTTACCTCAGCCTCTCATTTTTAACACTAGTCTTCCTTTTCAATGCACTTTGTTCTCATGCCTTCTTCAATATTCCTTATTTATTATATGGTATTATTAATTCAATAATTGTAGCAATAAATCAAAATTTGTAGCTTCTAATGAAATCAACCTAAAAACAACAGACAAAAAATTCTTCTTCTAAATTATGTGGAAGGAAAACTGACAATAGAAACACATGCAATCATTCAATCGCAATGAACACAATTTTTACCAAGGAGGCCAACTCAGAAAAACCCCTCCTATTTTTGTATTATATCAGATGAGACCGATGATATATTATAATTACAACTTCAATCCTTGAAGCTCAACCTGCACTACAATATTGATCTCCTCCTCTTAAGTCCACTCTTCCCAATACTTAGGAAAAATTGTATCATGATTCCTCCTATTTCTTTGCGCAATTCATGCTCCAAAAAATAGGAAGAGCAATTGTTTTATTGTGTAATTTGAAGAGAGTTCCTCGTTAGCTACATGCCAAGTTTGTACACTCAATAATATATAATAATAATTACATTATTGATCTGAGGCTTCTGTGATATATATTTTGTATGGTGTCATCTTCTAGAGTCATAGCATTCATATTTTTGGAATCGATGTTTTGAACCATCCTCTATGGTTCATCATCATGATAGATCCATGAGTGAATAAGGCAAAACTAAATAGGGTTAATAAATAAAGGTGTGGGCAAGGATGGGAAAGAATGATAGCCGACAAGTTCTGATGGAAGGAGAGTGAAACAATAGATAATGATTTAAATTTATATTTTAGTTTTTAATACCTAGATTTCTTTAAAGATTATTAACAAATTTTTGTTGTTTATTATTTAATGATTATAAATAATTTCAATATTTTATTAATTAATTGTCATTAATTTTTATTAATTATAAATTAAGGGTTGATTTTAATGTTTACATTAAATGTAATATGTCAAATCAAATTAAATTTTTTTTTGTGGAATAAATTGTAAATAAATGTGTTTAATTTTATTAATAATAATTCATAATACTATTTGTTTTAATTAATATTATAAACATGTTTAATAATTGACCAAATAAACTCTAAGGCTGATTGTTGTTTGAAATAATTTTTAGTTTTTTAACTATTATTTTATGAATAAATTTCATTATTCTATAAATAATTTTCGTTAGTTTTTTTGTTTTTCGTTTTTTTTTTTTTTTAGATAAAAAAGAATTTAATGTTTTGAAATTAAATATAATGTTTAGAATCAAATTAAAATTGTTGAGATTCATTTGAAATTGTAATATCGTTTATTTTTAATTTTAATAACTAATACCTAATATGATTTTAAACCTATAATTCATTATTAATTATTATTATTATATTAATTTTAAAGACTAAAATTGGAATTGAATTTAGTTAAAAAACATAATTTTTTTAGCATATATATTATTTAAATTTTTAGTGAAATTTTTTAGGGTTTGTGAATTTTTACACTATAGGGAAGACATTGAAAGGAAAAATTAAGTAGTAAGAGGGAAGTGATTAGCTAGGGGAAGGTGTTGTTGGATCTTAAAGTGGGAATCCAATTATAACTTATTTTCCAACCATAATCACAGTTAAGGTTGTGAGTTATTATCTATCGTTGGCATCTATGGTAGAATCCAGTCGGGGCTACCTTAAACTTCCTATGGTGATAATGCTAAATTTGTTGGCATTATGATACATATGTTGTACTTGATGGCAACCCACTCATCTCAGATGATAAATTATAGTGCAGCAAAGTTATTTTCTGGTTCATGGACTTTCACGCAGAGAAAGGTTCATGCACTTTCATGCAGAGAAAAGTTCCTTTCATGCAGAGAAAAGTTCCTTTCATGCAGAGAAAAGTTCACGCACTTTCATGCAGAGAAAAGTTCCTTTCATGCAGAGAAAAGTTCACGTACTTTCATGCACATAAAAGTTCCTTTCATGAAGAGAAACGTTCACGCACTTTCATGCAGAGAAAAGCTCCTTTCATGCAGAGAAAAGTTCATGCACTTTCATGCAAAGAAAAGCGCACACACATGGGAAATCTTATGGTTGGTTCATGGTATTAGTCTGATAGTTTTTGATCCTATGGTTTTGGTCCATGGTATTGCATCCAAAAGTGTTGATCCCAAGTATTGGGTCCATGGTATTGAATTGTTATGGTTTTTTGTCTGTGGTTTTATGAAAGGCCTAAGGCTATAAAAGAGGAAGGAGATCATTTGGCAAGGCATCTTTTGAATTATTGAATATCTGATAAGGTGCTAGATCTAGAATACTGTGATTGGGTTATGGTGCAGATCTGGATCTAAATGAAGAAGGAACCTGAGTGCAAGGAGAAGAATAATTTCAATTGATGGGTCAAAATCTTAAGGCTGGAATAGTGGTATCTCTATATGATTTTGATCTATGATTTATGGCACATGCTTGGTCTATAAATCTGATAATCTGAGTTAACTAATATCTGAATGTTTGAAAGAATGAATTGATAGATCTGTATGCAGGTTTCTGAATAGTGAAGTAGTGTACATCTCTTGATTTATGTTCTAGTTACTTCTATTTATTTCTACAGTGTTCTGGGTTTAGAAGTGGGGTGTGATTACTGTTATTATGATCTGGGTACAGTCATCAGAGAAGTGTTTATTTTGATTTAGTTTTGGTTGGTGAAAAGATGATTGGTTGATGCATAAATCTTGATGTTCGATTGATGTTATTTGTGGATCCAGTTTGAAAATTTATGAAACGTGGTCCCTGGAAAGAAGAGAAGGTTGTAGCCTTCTGTAGGTAGTAGCCTGCATACTAGTATCTCAACTAGTACAAGAACTAACGGGGTTGTAGCTCCCTTCCAGGAGAAGCTGGAAATTGACAGAGGGTTGTAGCTCTCTGCAGGTAGCAGCCTACATACTGGTAAAGGACTACACTAGTACAGAATGATTGTAAAAAGAAGTTTCTAATTGAAAAGATAAAGACATATTGCAGTAGGTGGTTTTCACCCACATTGGGTTTCCACCTTATATATTGTGTTCTTGTGTGTGATTGTCTTCTGCTCTATTTTTCTATTCCTGGTTAGTATTTATATGATCCTAATGCACAGATTAATGTTCAACATCTGTAGAATATTTTAAATTATAAGTTTGTATGGTATACGCGCGTTTCCTTATCTGTAGTTGCATATATACGCGGTTTTCTCTAACTGAAGTAGCATATATGTTCTGGGTTTGAAAAAGAAAATAATTGACCAGATAATGCTGATTCACCCCCCCTCAGTATTATTTCCAACAATTGTTATCAGAGCGGGTCCTTCAGAAGAAGCATGATTGCTTGAAGGAATATCTATCATCATGAACAACTACGAGAGAGAAGCATCAATCAGGCTACCAATTTTTGATGGGACCAACTTCGTCTAATGGAAGGTAAGAGTTACAACCTATCCTCAATCTCTTGGTATAGAAGTCTGGGATATGATAGATACAGGGTACACTTTTCCATCAGCAACTCCTACAGATCCGGCTGAGAAGAAGAAGTTTCAAACTAATGCAAAGGCTGTCACTACGCTATTTGGATGTCTATCTCAATCAGAATTCGTCAAGGTTATGCAGTATAAAACCGCAAAAGAAATATGGGACAAGATCATTCTGAGCTATGAAGGAGATGAACAGGTAAAAAGAGCAAAAAACTTCAAACCCTCAGAATTCAATATGAAAATCTCATAATATACAATGATGAAAGTGTGGCTAACTATTTCCTATGCATAGATGAGATTTTTAATTGTATGAAAAATTTGGGTGAAGAAATAAAAGAGGTTGTTGTGGTTGAAAAGGTTCTGAGATCTTTGTCTTCTAAGTTTGAATCGAAAGTTTCTGCAATAGAAGAAAAGGAGAATCTACAGAAAATTACCATGTCGCAACTACACGAAATTCTAGCCACTTATGAAATGAGGAAAGGGGGACCATCAGATAGAAGAAAAGCCGCATTCAAGGCCTCAGGAAAAGGAGATTCTTATGACTCAGGACATATGTCAAAAGAATAGGAAGAATCAAATTTTGTCAAGAACCTTCAACGAGGTGCTGGAAGATTCAGAGGTAAGTTACCTTTCAAATGTTTTGCTTGTGGAACAGTCAGTCACTATGCTGCCAAGTGTCTTCATAAAGGTAAGGAACCTATTAGATGGAACAAGAAACAGAATGTAAATAAGAAAAGCTATTACACTCATGAAGACAGTGATGGATTTTCAAATAGTGATGAAGATGAACATGGTAATAAGTATAGACTTTTAATGGCTTTTGAAGATGATGATTTCATGGATGCTATAGATGAAGAAGTTGTTTATGAAGAGATTTCTAAACTCAAAATTTGTTTAGAAGAGAAAAATATGATTATTGATACTCTACAATTCCAATTAGCTGAAAGTGAAAAACATCATGAAAAGTTGGAATGTGAAATAGTGGGACTGGGAAAAGAGAATGAGAAAACTAAATCTCTTAATCTTAGATTTGTTAAAGGATTTGAAACGTTAGATGAGATTATCAAAGTAAAACATTCTCCACTAATCAAGGCAGGTCTGGGATATAATGAAGAAGCATCTCAAGCATAGAAGCCATCCACCTCCAAAATTTATATTGATGCAGCAAGGAGAAGTGAACAAATTGTCAATCAACAACAAAGGCACAATGCTGCTCACCAGGTGTTGGCCGGATAAATCGTTCTTGCAAACAAGACCGATCTCCCTAGTATCGAATGATATATAGCAACAAAGAGCACAAGCAAATCTACTTTTCTCTAAACATGTTTCAATTCACTAATGAATACTAAGAGGTGTAACAGACCCTACCTCGGTCCAACGCTTGTTTGAGGTAGTTTTATTCCAACAGCTTCAAGCAGTTCCCGTTTAATAAACTACATACACTAACAAGCACACATCAAAGCATACCTGCGTATAAAAAAACATATTCATTATGAAGATCAAGGAGCTCATAAAATAAGCCATTAGAGACAGTTCATTGAGAAAAACAAACTTTATTGTATTAACTTTATGAATGAAAGAACCTTACAACCTTTGCCTTGATGTTGCACAAGTTCTTTCCAGGGTCCAGCAGGAGTCTCCTCTACTTTGACAAGCCTCACCCACTTCCCAAATGACATGAAAGGGACGTGATCTCTCCTCTCACAAGCTCAAAAAGGAAGCCTAGCTTTCAGCAGCATTTACCCTCAAGAATCTTCAGCTTTCAACCTCCCTTACAACCAGCCCAATGCATGAATTTATAGTGCAAATGGAGGAAGTTGCAGGTCCACCATTGAAGGGATAAGTTCCTCCTTCAATGGGATAAGCACCTCATATCATGGGGTTAACTCCCTTAGTTATGGAATGGGTGAACCAAGGTGGAGCGGACTTGCTGGCGTAATATTCCTTCTAGAAGTGTCTAGAAGTGACCCAAGATGAGTTTTTAAGAATGAACACACACCTTTTTAACTTTTACAGGGGTTCGCACCCATTACTCAATAGACAGAGCGGCCAGGTTCGAAGGAAACATGACCATTGGGTGCGACACTGCAGGCAATGCTAGGAGAAAGTGTGAAACCAGGATTTGAGATATTTTTAAGGTCTTTCTCCCATTTTCAAGGCTTGACATGAATATCTGAGGTTTAAGACTTGCAAAGGAGGTATGTATGAGTGTTGATGGACTCACACAAACTATAGAAAGTCATGGTGACAATTTTTTGTGTAAGAGATTTCCCCTTAAAGTGCTAAGTTTGTAATAGATGAGGATGGTTTTTGATCATCTAAGAAGAGAGAAGGACTTTATCATTTCAAGGATCTTCCTGTGGATACCCCGGTCAAACCTGTAAAAACATTCAACACAAAATATATATATGTGAAAATATCATCGCTGAGGTAGGCATTCCCATACTCAGATCAAAACTGATTAAGAACTATCTAAAACTGCTTTGATATAGGAATGATTTTGTATTACATCACAAGTAGGAACACATGGACACAGTATGGGCACAACCATCTGTTTATGAATAGTCAACTATATAATGATAAAAAAATTCCTTGCAGCCTGGATGGTGGAACCTAGATCCAGGGTCTTCATTTCTACTTCTTGAACTAGTATGATTCTATCCATGTGGATAAATGTGTCAGAGTCGAACATGGTAGAAACCACTTGATTACCAGTCAATGATGTAAATTGTTAACAAGTGCGAGAGGAACCACTAGTAACGTCAATGGCCCTCAAAGTACTCAGTACAATCCATGAAATGTGAATGAATGAGTCGATGTCGAACATGTCACAAAATCCTTTGATTGAAGGTCAATGATGCAACCTGTCGTCAAAGGCGAGAAACCTACCATTGAGGCGTGGAGATTCCAAGGCACTGACAATTTCTAGATCATCTTTCTAGATAATGAGTTGGAGTCGATAGAAAGTGATCTGTCATAGGCAAGCCCATAACACAAAATCATAGATCAAGTCTGAAGAAATATGTCTAGAAAGAACTAACTCAGGGATGGTCAATGATGGATGACAAATATTTTGCAGGTGAATGGTTTATTTGCACAGACCTCTTGAACACATAACGACACTGCAGATGGCTTGGTGACAGTTGACCCAAAGTTAATACCTGGAAACCGGCTAAAGACTTTCAATGTGGCTTGATTAACTGTTAGGTAAAGGATTTCCCAACCCAGGTGGATAAAAGTGTCGTGTTCATGAGTGATGGAAAGTTTTTCAAACACAAAGTATGACAAACAGGTTCATTTTTCTCTCTTTTCACCCACCATTTCTGGAAAGTACCTCTTTATTTTTGACAAGCTTGAGGAGGATAACATTTTCTTGATACTATTTGTAATTGAACAGGTCCTTTACTGTGAATTTTTAACGAGTCCAGTATAGGAGAAACTCGACGTTTTTCAATTTTATGGAGTCAGAAGAAAAACTTAAGAAAACTCCATGGTTTTCCTTTTTTGTAAATTTGTGTCTCCCAAGCCCGAAAAAGTATAAAATAATACTTGAGAGAATCGCTTGATCATTACGACCAAGGAGTACTTTTCATAATTAGTGCCTTCAATCTGAAAAAGTAAAAAAGCGATCGAAAACACGTCGTTTTATTACCAATATTGAACTTGAAACGACAGAAGTCAGGCAATCTTTTCATGTTTATATGGTCAGAAAAGAGCTGTAAAAGGACCGTCTTTTTAATTCTATTTTAACGAGTATAAAAAGAAAAACTCGGCAATCTTTTCCTTTTTTACGAGTCAGAAAAGAGCTTAAAGAGGAATCTTATGTGTTTTTTGTTGAAAATGACCAATTTCACCTGAATACCCAATATTTTGCACAAAAACTGCAAACTTTACTCATACCTATTTAAAAATAATAAAAATGCACCAAAAAAAGACCTTTTCAAAGTAAAAAGTAAATAAATTTAATTTATTTATTCAAAAAATCTTATAAAAAGCGCTTTTCCAAGTTCATTTTTACCGTTTACCTTTGGAGTAAAAAGTAAGAGCTTTTGGTAGAAAACTTCCTGTGGAGATTGTGAAAAATCCGACTACGAGAATCGAGAACCATCTTCTCCAGGTAATCCACAATGTCCCTGACTTGCATTTCATCCCTTTGAAATTTTGTTTTAGGGTTTAGAAATTGATTTTTGGAGGAAAATTAGGGCAAAAAATCACCCGCGGTAGTTGTGCAAGGGCGCCATGTGGCCCCTGCGCACCCCGATTTTTCTGTGCACATAGAAAAGTTGGGGTGTTTCACCTAGACTTAAGGAGAAGTGTGCACCTACACACTATCTCTAAAGGGATGGGTGCAAACCCCGCGGAATACAAACTTTGAACCCTAGTTTCTTCATTTTTGCCCCATATAATTTTGGAATGAAAATTCTAATCCACCTATTTTGCAATGTAGTTACACAAGATGCTTGTTTGGTGGGAAAGAGAGCACGAGGACATGGAACAAGTTGCATTACTCCATCCGCCTTCATTACAGGCATTGAGAGCATGAGGGTTTTTCAAATTTTGGACCATACTTGGCATGAGGGCACAGGTAGGATTTTTACAATGGCTGGTGAACAAGTGGAGCATACAGGACCAGTGCTTCATTATTGGTGGCAACTGGCTCGAAATCAAGCTGGATGACATATACTTTTTGACTAGCTTTCCCAAGAGAGGCGAGCAATTATCTCTGTTCAGATCTAAGCTAGGTCGCCAATCTGTCGCTAGTCTCCGACTAGAGTTCTGTAATGACCAAACTCCGGATAAATGGATAGATGTTAAAACCATCTCCAGTCGTGAACTAAAGGTGATTGCATTTACTGTTACTAGACTCTGCGGGAGTGTAGCATTGCATCTAGCTATAGGTTCCCAGATGTGCATGGCAGTGGACTACTTCTGAGGTGCCATTTTCAACTGGTGCGATGCTGTATTGGCTAATGTGAAGGGCCAGTTGACTAGGGCAAAGAATGGGCATCTAAATAACTTTGGTTATGGTTATTTAGTTGTCAGCTTTGCCCTAGAAAGGGTACTGATCCTTGCTCCACAACAACTCACTATTGAGGCTGGACTTCCCTGAGATCCTCAGGTTATGCAATGGGTTGCAATTATGGCCTGCCATCCTGAGGAGGGTACTGAGGTTGTTTGATTCACACCAGAGTATTTCCGTTGGTTAGAGAACCAACTCTTTATTATTTAGGATTTTCCATACGCTGGGATCGATTATCGTGGCGATCCTGACATGGCTATTCCACCAGGAGAGCAATGGGATGATAGAGGTAAAATTTGTTTTCAACATTTTAATTTTATATGTATTTTTTTGTATTTTCAAAAATTGTCCCAAAACTAATAGTAAAAGTTTTAAATGCAGATGTGGATCCACAATGACCAGCCGCTCTCCAGCCCTATGATCGGAGACAACCAACTACCGCAGAACCAGCCCCACAGGACCAATCAGTAGAGACCTTGGCCGAGTTGGAGAGCCATCTAGAGCGCTTGACCGCAGATATTCCGGAGACCAGCATAGATGACATTCCTTTTTGGCTTCAGCACTATGTGATTGGGGTCCCAGGACCTTTTAGGAGGTTCCTTTGTAGGGTGGCCCGAGCAGTGGTGTCTTATCGGGATCATCACCGGTGATAGGATGATTTCCTTGTAGACTCATTTTTGGACTTTTGATACTATCATTTTTGCCGATCATAAGGTGTTTTTCAACCTATGATCGAGGACGATGTATATTTTGACACACTCTTATGCTATGCTATACTATTACTATGGTTATCTTGCAAAACATGTTTATGAGATGTTTTTAAATTTACTGTTCGATTTAATGCAAATGTCTATTTAACATTCAAGAAGCAATTGCATCTGTTAATGTATTTAAATATCTTGGAATGTGCTGATATTCTATGTAATCAAATTCTCGTTCCAAGAGACAGACTCTCAAAAATAATCATAATAATACTAGATTTCTAATGGCATAAAATCGATTAAGCTATAATACAATGAGTTTGAATCTAAATTAACAATCAAACTTCGAATTCCAAATGAGATGGATTCAAATAATAATTCAATCACTGCACTATATTCTGCAATGTTGTTCGTTGTTTGACCGAGGCTTGCCCCGTGCATAGATACTAACTTGTCAGAGGGTGAATAGATAACCTAGGCTGCGGAAGAGATGTTCTGTGTACTACGACAAGTGCCATCAGCGAAACCGATGTATGTTTGGAGAGGCGTCGACATCTGCAATATCAAGAGTAAAAACAAGATAAGAAGGACTAATAATGAAAAACACTCTCTAAAGTAAAGCATACATCTTTAATCTAAGAACACACCGACTTAGAAAGAAACTAATCTAAGAAATCTCCACACTAATCTTTTAAGCATAATATCACTTTAGATAAAGCCCATTCCTAGGTTTACCTAAAGAGACACCGTGAAAATCTTCTAGCTCATAAGCCCCTTTTGCTAGCTTCCGCTTGACAATATACGGACCATGCCACATGGGTAAAAATTTGCCAGCCCCTAGCTGATTGTTTGCTTGATCGTTAAGTAAAACTAGGTTGCCTTCCAAAAAATTGCGGGGTGTAACATTCCGATCATACTGAGCTTTGATCCTTTTGGCATGAGTTTCGACAGCTAATGCAGCATTGTGTCGATTCTCATCTAATTGAGCAAAGCATAATAAACATTTTTCTTCTTTGGAAGTGGCTGGCAATAATTGCACGACAATTTGTAATGACGGGATTTCACATTCAATGGGAAATACTGCCTCTAAACTGTAAACCAATTGAAAGGGAGTAAAACCTGTTGATGTTTTGACTGAGGTTCGGTATGCCCAAAGCACTGAAAATAACATGATGTGCCAATTCAACCGATGAATCCTAATGATTCGTCAGATCATGGTGACTAGAACTTTGTTGACTGCTTCAACCAGACCATTTGCCTATGGGTAATATGGAGTGGAACTATTATGACACAGGCCAAGTTGATCTATAAGTTCGGTCATCATGATGTTTCGAAAATGACTCCCATGGTCAGTGATAATTGCTTGGGGAACACCAAACCTAGCAATTATATGGTTCAAAATGAAAATTGTAGCAGTTTTGTCGTCTGCTGAAAATGTAGGCATCGCCTCGGCCCACTTGGTAAAATAATCTACCGCAAGGATGATATACGCATGCCCCCCGGCTGAGTGAGGGTTACATGTAATAAAATCAATACCCCATTTTGCGAAGGGACCAACGACAATGATAGGGTGGAGAGGAGCAGGAGAATCACACATCTTACGATCAAAAATTTGGCAATTGTGGCATTTCTAGATGGCAGTAATACAATATTTGAATAACGATGGCAAAAAATAGCCAGCGCGTAAAATCTTTTGGGTCGTGGCATACCCAGATATATGACCGCCACACGCTCCAGAGTGGTAGTCATTAAGAACCTTCTCAGCCTTGTCATGATTAAGGCAATGATGTAAAATTGAATCCACCCCATGATGATAAAGAGTATCTCCAATAATAGTGTAAGGTTTGGATTGGAATCATATTTTCTGGCGTTGAGATCATGAAATGTCTGGTTGAAAAGATTGGGTCTAGAGATAGACAATGATATCTCCGTACCATGGATCAACAGTGCTGATAAGGAACAAGGATTCATCCACAATGGATTCTTCTGCCACATGTCTGGTATCAGCACAAGGGAAGTCACACATTAATTCCACAAAAACCAAAGACTTCTTTGACTTGGCCTTCTCAAATTCCAAGACAAATTCCTTTAGGATGATAATCCATTCGGAATACTTGCCCCCCCAGCAATTGTTTAGTCAAAATGTATTGCATAGGGTTATTGTCAGAAATGACTGTGGTTTTGCATAACAAAATGTAATGACGAAAATGTTGAACGACTTGGATTGCAGGTAAGGCCAGTTTCCCCACATATGAATATTTTAACTCAGTGGGAGTTAGAATCCAACTAAGATAATATATCACATGTTAACTTTTGAATTTATCTTGTTGAACCAAAACCATCCCAACGGTGGAATGGGAGGTGGTGAGGTACAAGAAGTAATCCTGGTTGTAGTTGGGAGGATGCAATAATGGCACATGTTTAAGTGCATCAAAAGATTTGTTAGCTATCTCGTCCCAAAAGAATAGAGTGTTCTGTTTCAACAACCGGGTGAAACCTTTTGTAATCTCAGTGTAGTTAGGAATGAAACGACGTAAAAAGTTTTCTTTCCCTTGCAAACTTTGGAGTGGGCGAAGTGTCGAAGGAGGTGGTATTTTGATGATGGCTTCGACCTTCGAAGGATCGAAGCGAATGCCGGCTTTGGATACAACAAATCCGAGTAACCGACCCGTTTCTATATAGAAAAGACACTTGTGTGGGTTCAGCCTAATCCGATAATGCCTACATCTCATGAAAATTGCTCGTAAGTGAGTGAGATGATCGGCTCGCCGTAATGAATGAGCTGGTAAATCATCGAGATAAGGCTGCACAATGTGCTTGATGTCATGAAACGCATAAGACATTTCCCTTTGAAAAGTTGCCCTGGCGTTCTTCAATCCAAAAGGTAACTTGCAATAAGAAAATGTCCCCCATGGATAGATGAATGTCATTTTTGGTTGATCAGTAGGTAGAATGTTAATTTGATTATAACCGGAAAAACCATCCATGAAAGAGAAAATTTCACTGCTGGAACAATCATCGATAATTTGATCGATATAGGGTGTGGGATAATTGTCCTTGGGACAAGCACGATTAATATCCCTATAGTCGATGCATATTCTTATCGTCCCTTGTTTTTTAGTAACTGGAACAATATTCGATACCCAATCCATCAAAGGAATTGGATAAATGAAATGTGCTTTAAGTAATTTCTCAACTTCTGTTTCGATGGCAGCAACTTTTCGTGGGTGTATCTGATGCAACCGTTGCCGGACGGGTTTAGCATCCGGGTAGGTTTTGATCTCATGAACAACGATTGAAGGATCAATTCCTGGCATTTCCTCATAGGACCAGGCAAACACATCGCAGAATTCTTGAAATAGGGCTTTATATGTGTTGACTTCATTGTCCGTACAAGAAGCACATATGTGAATGTTTTCAACAATCTCAGGTTTGACTGAAATGTCGATAGGAATCGTTTGAGAAATATTGGCTAAATTTTGCTCATAATTAGGGTGTTTCAATGGATTCTAGGTTCTTTGACATATTCAGCAGTAAAAATGGATGAAAAATCATTTTCAAAATGATCAATCTCAGGTAAAAACGAAGACCGATGATGAAGATCTTCCCATGGTAATGCATCAATAGACAACAGTTCCTGAATTTGTTCATCAGTGTGAACGGTTTCTGAAAAGGTTGTTGACTCTAAGGTTGAGATTGAAAGTGATTTCCCATTGATCTCATTCACTAGATCAAGGTTGGTTTAATTTGAGTCTGAAAACCACTATACTGCCTGATAAGCAACTTCAAAGGGACTCAAAGGCATGGCATTGCCAAGAGAGTCCATCTCGAAATCGAATGGAACGATCCAAGGGTCATCAAGAACTATGGATTTTGACGAAATCATATGAATGGTTGTGAAAGGAGATGGTACGTTGGGAGGAGGAAATGAAAAAGTTCCGAGTAAACCCGAATGTTTAACTAATCCTACTCCAACATCCTTATAAGGGATAGCGGTTTTTACAACATGTTGAATACACTCAGCAGAGGATGGGTCGAACGAAAGATAAGTTAACTGATCTATTGTTACAATCTTTCCATTATGTGGGAACTTAATAAGCCGAAAGACCAATGAAACAATAGCAGTCATGGTGTAAGACCAACTACGACCCAAAAGAAGGTTGTAATCTATAGGGGCATCAACCACCTCCACATCTAGATTAATGGTTTTTCCTTCAACCCCTATAGGTAAGTCCTGTAAAATGCCATAAGGATGAAACCCTCGACCATCAAAGGCCTTTAGAATTGTCGGGGATTGATTAAGTGTAGGAGAACCAAGGGTTTTCCAACACTATATCGACATAATACACATAGAAGCTCCCTCATCAATCACAATCCTAAAACAAGGTCTGTTTTTGACTAACACTGGAATCTGGAAAGCCATTAGATGAGGTAGACGAGGTGTACTATTTTCTAAATCGAAGACTATGAGGTTTGAGTCCTGAAGAGCAATAGCTCCTATAGCCGACAATAGCATTTTACGCTGTGCTAGACAAGATTGTACACTTCCAAAGCCGACATTGCTGAAGGTGAAATAGCTAAATCTTCAACAGTGTTATAGTTCTGAGCAGCTCTCTCATGTGTATTGAAAGCTGACTTTCGAGGTATACCCTTAGCGGGCGGTTTGATTACTAATTCAGGATTTGGTTTCTTGATCTGTAGTGGATCGGAACCAGACGAAGCTGAGGTTGATGGATTGGACTTAGACGATTCGACTTCCTTACCACCAACAACACTCTTACTCCCGTAATCTTGCGATCATGTCGCAATCCTTACATGTGACATCATCATTATGGGCTCTTCCGAGGCACTAGAGGAAGAACCTATCATTTTACTGCCTTGACTTGGAAAGGGATCCTTCAAAACAGTAGGTGTTTGCGAACCTTTGACGATTTTCGTAACCTCGGTATGATGCGTACAATCCCTTGTAAAGTGCTTCTCATCACAGATGAGACATGGATATCGAGGTTTTCGTTTCTCATCAGTAGATTCAGGTTTATCGGATTTCTCCTTTGGGTTTTTCTTATTCTTCTTCTTACCTTTCTTCTTGCCATTACATTTTGATTTGGTCGTAGATGATTCGATGTGATGAACATCGGCAGAAATTTCAGGTGAAGACTCTCCCTTAGGGGAATTTGGTAAAGTTATAATAGGAGAATAATTCTTGGAGGATTTCTTCTTACTTTTGGTATTAACAGTACCAATCATACCGTCAGCGGCATGAGACCCTGAGGGAGGTGCAGATATTTAATTTTGTTTCAGAAGGTCGGGGATTTTCTCATGTAACGTACCTAACTGTGTATAAACTAAGTCAAGGTACTAAGCTTGAGCAATTACTTGCTCTTCTGTAACTACCCCTACATTAGCTACATCTTCAGTTATTTTGGGTAATAATGATTTTACAAACCATTCTGCCAAAACTTCGTCCGGGATAAAAACTTTCACTAAACGACATCGACGTCACCATTCATGAATATGATTTGAAATATATGTGGACGTCGATTGCTTTAATGAAGTTAACAATTCCATTCCATTGTCATATCGGACTGGTAGCTGAAAATGAGTAAGGAAGGAAGTGGCTGACTGACTAAAATTGTAAAAAGAGCCTCGTGGCAACTCAATGTACCATTTGGCTGCAAGGCCAACCAAAGTGCATTGAAAAAGACGAAGACAAATTGAATCATCTATAATGGAATTCGATGCACACCAGAGATGATAAGTCATCACATGATTAGACGGATCTTCTCCTGACTTCCCCTCAAACTTTGGTATATCACTGGGAAACTTATTCGGCATTGGCGGCCAAAATGGAAGATAATTAATGGGATCATTTGTAAGGCATGACAAGTTAGGCAAATCCAAAGTTGCTATAAACGGTAACTGACGGCTCGGATCCCGAAAACTTGGGGTCATAAGACTAGCCCCAGGGGGATGATATCCAGGATAACTTGGTATCGGATTTGCATTTGGGATATTATATCCTCCTAGAAAACCAGGATTAACCGGACCATACTAAGGTTGCTAAGGTTGTTGATACGTATACCCAGGGTACGGTTTCTACTGATAAGCCAAGTTCTGCACAGTAGGGCCGAATTGGTACTGCCCCTGGTACGGTTGATAAGTAAATTGGGGTTGACTTGTGATAACCGTACTAGGCCTAAGTTGTCCTACAGGCATGGAAACCAGAGTCTGGATTGTAGGTCTAGACTGGGGTAAAGAGGCCTGAGGAGTTGATACAGGAGCAGTAGAAACTGGAGCCACTAATACTCCAGAAATGGGTGGAGTGTATTGAACAGAAGCCGCAACAGTTGCAGTAGACGTTTGGGACAGAGTTCGAGGCGAACTAGGCCCAAACTGATGAGCTGCCCTAGGTGTAGCAGTTTGAGTAGTAGGCTGGACAGGTTACTGGGATGAACCAGAAACAAAAAACTATCGAGATTAGGATGACAACTCCACACTAGGTTTAGCAGTCTGTTGATCCCACACCACGTTCACTCCGGGGTATGGACCCATAACAGGTTGAGCGTATTGAGGACCAAAACTAGGTTGAGTGTAAGATTGATAATTATATGGTACATTTCTGGGACCTTGAAAAAATGATTGACCTGAAGGTGGTTGAAAACCTTGAGGTTGATATTGACCTTGAGGTTGGTATTGACATTGAGGTTGGTACTAACCTTGCGGTTGGTACTGACCTTGGGGTTGGTACTGACCTTGAGGCTGGTATTGACAATGAGGCACATATTGATACTGGGGTTGACCTTGAGGTACATATTGATACTGGGGCTGACTTTGAGTAAAATAATATCCCGTAGGGACATACGATCCTTGAGGTTGCCCCCCAGGCGGTAATGGACTACCTTGACGTTGCCCCCCAAGCGGTATTTGAGTACCTTGCGGCTGCCCCCCAGACGGTATTGAACTACCTTGAGGTTGCGGATTAGGAGTAGTACCAGACATCATAAGAATCTCTTTGAAACTTAACGGTTTAGTTCCGTTATAACCAAGAGATACGGAATATTCAATGAGTCGAGGAGAAGATCCTGAAAACGTACCATATAAAGCCTGATACCCAGGAGGAACAGAAGGACCGCCATGTAAGAAGGTTTCTAGCATCTGAGTAAACAAGGATGACTACCTTGACATATTCAAAGGAGGATAATAACCTCTGGGTGTTGGATGGAAAGGAAATCGAGGTGGTGAAGATGCGAGACCTGGATTTTCTAAGAAATTGGTCAACGAAATATACCAAGCATCACCTCTAATGGGACTGTAGAAAATAGATTCACGCTCCCTAAGTTCAATAGTCAGTTGATTTTTAGGGATGCTTATACCTTCTTTCGGACTCGAACTTACAATTTCTTCAATGGAAATGAGTCAAGAAGGAAGATTCTCAGTAATGATATTTTCTACTCTCGGTGAACTAGGACCACTAGAAACAGGAGAAGCAAATCCTGAAGATGCAGTAGCAACAATTTTAGTTTCAGGTTCAGAGATTTCAGGTTCTTCGACTAATGAGCTAGTAGGAGTGATACTACCAGCAACCTCAAAAAATGAAATCGGTTTAGAAATATGTTCTATTGCTTGCACTAGATGATCAAGATGTACAATCAACGAAGACTCTCCGGCCTCCAGCGACCCAACCTTACTTTCACTAGGTGTGCAAGGGCTCACAACCCTTCTAGTTGACTTGGTGTAAATTCGGGAGGTTTCCCCTGTAGCGAATAGAATTGTCTCAATAATTCAGCCATGATTAATTATTTAATTACTTCACATGAAAAAAAAGAAAATCTCAAGAAAAATACCTAAAGTCTCTAAAGAACCAAAAAAATTGAAGCACATGCCTAATAAATCTAGGAGATCAAACCAAACACAAACAATATCTTTCCGGATCGAAAACACTAGTTGGTGATGAAATCCAACGTCGCAGAATTCAATACAGAAATGGCAGTTGGAACAGTTACCCTGACAACCTTTTTAATTAAACAGACTGGCACAAGTTTCTCCACTATAACTGTCTCGAGTGAAGATAACCACCCAGAGAGTCCAAGTGAGAGTCCAAGTGAGTCTAGTCAACGTTTGCTCCAGGTACAGTGGGATCTTCCCTCCACTGTCACCTAGGAAAAAAACCTAAAGATTATGGTCACTATGGTTACCAACGGAAACAAATATGCCTGGGGGAATAGTCTATGATCCAATATGCATGCAAGGGTAGAGTAACAAGCTCAATCCCCTTGAAGGCTCCTTCAAATAATCCAAGTTTTACCAACAAGTGACCCCAGGCTCCTCGACAATGGTCAATCCGAGGTTTACTGTTTTTAATACATGAATATCTTCTATCATTCCCAATGAGGAAGGATTGATTCCCACACTGGTTCAGATATGATCTCATGCTTCTCCTTTAAAAGGAGCTTTCCCAGAGCATAGATGTAACAATTGGAATTTCTCCCTACCGCAAGATCGACTACTTGTTTGTTTAAACTATCTTGGAGAGTTAATTATTCCCTACTCCAAGATACTAGCCTAAGCTATGTTGGTGAAAAGAGCCCTAGAAAATAAAAATATTGCTAGATTGATTTTTAATTAAGCGTTAATTTTATTGTTTTTTCCTTAAGTCAATGGGTATGGAGATGAAACTTTATGGTATGAAGACTCAACTCCAAAACACTAAAAAATTCACCTAAGATGATAACAATTCCTTTTCCTTTTCAATGAATTTCTAGCTAAGGAAGATTCGAAAATGTAATGCTTTGGAAATCAAATCTTTCTCTTAACATACAACTGAAAGGAAACTTTTTGTCTTTTTCAAAGAACTTTAAAAAACGAGACTACTAATCACGCTCATAGAAAATCCCTTTTCTTTTCAACAATCAACAACTACAAGAACAAGAAATTCCTTTAAGAGAGCTTTTAAGATTTCTAGAAAAACTCTAAAAAACTATTGAAAACAAATTTTCAACAAGCTTGTATAATTTCTATTAAAAACTCAAAACTATGATCTAATCTTGAGATCTAAACGAAAATGGATTGAAAAGAAACTTGAAATTTTTTTGAGGATGCTCAACTTAGTCTTTCAGCTAACTAAGGATCAATTTGTTCAGCTCAACAAACTAATAAAAAACATCCAATTATATTTTAATAGAAAAAATGAAATTTGAAACTTTTAATCAAGTTTAATCAAAGTTTTGTATAAGAGACAAATGGGATCTAGATCTCTTCACGGATAGATTTCATAAGCTAGTTCAAACTCAGCAAGAAAACCAGAGAGACTAGGGTGATCTAAGGCTCTAAGGCTTTGGATCTCTGAGCTACTACAAAGACCAAGCAAAAACCAATCCAACAAACAAAACTTCTTAGAAAATCACTTCAAACGAGAATGGCAATGAGAACTAACTCACAAGGAACTTTTGTCAAGACAAGTGTAGGTCTGGGCATATACTTACGGCTATGGACAAAAACTAAACCTAACTGGGTAGATGGATCTTAGGTTTTTCAAACTTCTTACAAGGTTTGCAGGCACCTAGTAGAACCAGGTGCAGTGCCACTCTGTGTTACACTGTAACAGTGCAGAGAGGTCCGCACTGTAACTAACTCAGAAGATGTGGTCCTCTTCCAAAATTTCAAAAACTAAAAATCCAAACAGGATCTAACCAGTACCCAAACTCACACACATCAAGGCAAAACCATAAACCAAAACTTAAGTTTCTCAAGTCAAAGCAAAGACAAATCAAAAACCAAACCAAACCAATCCCCAGTGGAGTCGCCAATTCGTTGGCCGGATAAATCATTCTTGCGGACAAGGCCGATCTCCCTAGTATCAAATGATATCTAGCAACAAAGAGCATAAGCAAATCTACTTTTCTCTAAACATGTTTCAATTCATTAATGAATACTAAGAGGTGTAACAGACCCTACCTTAGTCCAACGCTTGTTGAGGCAGTCTTACTCCAACAGCTTCAAGCAGTTCCCGTTTAATAACCTGCATACACTAACAAGCACACATCAAAGCATACCTGCATATAACAAAACATGTTCATTATGAAGATCAAGGAGCTCATAAAATAAACCATTAGAGACAGTTCATTGAGAAAAACAAACTTGATTGTATTAACTTTATGAATAAAAGAACCTTACAACCTTTGCCTTGATGTTGCACAAGTTCTTTCCAAGGTCCAGTAGGAGTCTCCTCTACTTTGACAAGCCCCACTCACTTCCCAAATGACCTGAAAGGTATGTGATCTCTCCTCTTACAAGCTGAAAAAGGAAGCCTAGTTTTCAGTAGCATTTACCCTCAAGAATCTTCAGCTTTCAACCTCTCTTATAACCAGCCCAATGCATGAATTTATAGTGAAAATGGAGGAAGTGGCAGGTCCACCATTGAAGGGAGAAGCTCCTCTTTCAATGGGATAAGCACCTCATATCATGGAGTTAGCTCCCTTAGTTATGGAATGGATGAACTAAGGTGGAGCGGACTTGTCAGTGTAATATTCCTTCTAGAAGTGTCTAGAAGTGACCCAAGATGAGTTTCTAAGAATGAACTCACGACTTTTTAACTTTTACAGGGGTTCGCACCCATTACTCAATAGACAGAGTGGTCAGGTTCGCAGGAAACATGACCATTGGGTGCGGCACCGCAGTCAATGCTAGGAGAAAGTGCGAAACCAGGATTTGAGATATTTTTAAGGTCTTTCTCCCATTTTCAAGGCTTGACATGAAGAGATGAGGTTTAAGACTTGCAAAGGAGGTATGTATGTGTGTTGATGGACTCACACAAATTGTAGAAAGTCATGGTGACAATTTTTTGTGTAACACCAGGTAAATCAGGGACATTTTTCTTCAAGAATGAATAGAGATCACCAAGTAAATTAGGGGCAATCCGCTTCAAGGATAAACAGAAGCTACAACAGACCACAGGTAAATCATTCTCAATTTGTCTCAAGAATGAATGTCAATGAAAACTACAATCGTTCGGTCCGCAGGGTTGATAATCGCAGGAATTTCTTCAATGGCCAATGTTTCTCTTGTCACAACTTTGGACACAAAGAAGCTCAGTGTGCTGCCTACAAAACTATCATGACTAGAGAAACTAAAAAATAGAGGAGTATGACTGGAATCATGCAAAGGATCTACAATAACTTTTCTACTCTTGAAAATGAAATAGAATGTTCTATTTGTAATAATTTTGGTCACGAAGATTCTGAATGTAGGAGCAGGTTTCGACAGACAACTCAGAAGGAGCAAGCCTCAAATATCGAAACATGGAGAATGAAAGAGCCACAACCAGAAAGATGTGGTATAGCCTTATATGTAGAAGGGCAGGAAAATCAATGGTACATCGACAGTGGATGTTCAAAACATATGACAGGTGATAAAGAACAACTTCAGTCATATAGTGCCTTGGAGAAGGAGAAGAAGGTCTTATTTGGAAATGACACCCTTACACTCATAAAAGGTAAAGGTTTTGTACTTTTAAAAGAAAAGGTCAAAGAAGGAAATTTTATGTATGTTGATGGCTTAAAGGATAATTTATTGAGTTTTAGTCAGATGTGCGATCAAGAACATAAGTAATATTTCAATCAAAGGGATGTAGTGTTCGTGATCTTGATACAGGAGAAACAGTGATCAAAGGCATAAGAACTCCAAATAATTTATACATATTCAAAGAAGGACAACAACAATGTTATCTGAGCAAGAATGATGAACATTGGCTATGGCACCAAAGGTTGGGGCAACTAAGCTCCTCACAGATAAGGAAAGCATGCAAATACTAGGAAGTTCATGGTCTTCCAGACATCAAAATTCCAGATAATACAATATGCAAATCATGTCAGTTTGGTAAGCAAACTAGAACTAACTTCACTGAGAAAGAAGGATCAGCTAGCAGGCCACTTGAGCTTGTCCATACTGATGTATGTGGTCCATCTAGGAAAAGGTCGCCTCATGGAGAAGAATACTTTATATTATTCATTGACGACTATTCAAGGATGGTTTGGATAGGACTGATGAAGCACAAAGATGAAGCCTTCGAAAGAGTCAAATCCTTCAAAGATTTGGTTGAAAATGAATCAGATCACAAAATTAAATGCCTCAGGTCTGATAGAGGTGGGGAGTTTACCTCAAATGAATTTTTTGATTTTTGTGAAGAACATGGAATAAGAAGAGAATTCTCTACAGCTAGGACTTCTCAGCAAAATGGAGTAGTTGAAAGGATGAACAAAACAGTTCAACAAATGGCTCGTGCTATGCTTGATGAGTCTGGAACTCCTGCAACTTTCTCAGGTGAAGCTGCATTTTCTGCAGTTGTTATTCTCAACAAAACAAATGTCTGGGTGAATAGCACTCAAACCCCTCATGAGCTCTAGTATGGTTAGACTCCTTCGGTAAAATATTTCAAAATTTTTGGAAGGAAATGCTATATCAAAAATACTGGTGAACATCTTGGCAAGTTTGAACCTAGAGCAGATGAAGGCATTCTCCTTGGTTACTCTCCCCACAGCAAAGCATACAAGTGTTATAATAAAAGGCTTGGAAAAATTATTGAAAGTATTGATGTAGTGGTTAATGAAGAAGAAAACACTCCTAGGCAGGTAAGATCTGAAGATTTCGAAGATGATGAGGACTATCCATCAACATCAAATCAGATTCATGATGAAGAAGAAACCTATGAACAAGAAACCCATGAGGAGCCTGAATAACAAATAAGGATAGAAGAAAAGACTCCATCCAGGTACGTTAAGAAGAATCATCCAGAATCTCAAATTTTGGGGCAAAAAGAGGTAGGAATACAAACAAGAAAAACAATTGCAGAGGCTTCAAGCTATTTGACATTACTTTCATCCACTGAACCACAAAATGTAAGAGAGGCATGCAAAGATGAATGTTGGGTCAAGGCAATGGATGAAGAACTTGAGCAGATCAAAAAGAATAACACTTGGGAGTTGGTTCCTAGACCAAAAGATAAGAATGTCATAGGGACAAAATGGATCTTCAAAAACAAGTTGAATGAAAATGGGGAAGTGATTAGAAACAAGGCCAGACTAGTTTGTAAAGGGTATGCTCAACAAGAAGGAATACACTTTGAAGAAAATTTTTCTCCTATTGCTAGACTTAAGGCCATCAGAATGTTCCTTGCTCTCTCTAGCTTTTAGAAGTTCAAAGTATTTCAAATGGACGTGAAATCAGCCTTTCTGAATGGAGATTTAGAAGAAGAAGTGTACATTGAGCAGCCAGATGGATTCATCCTTGGTAATGATCCAAATCTTGTATGCAGACTAAACAAGGCTCTCTATGGTCTCAAACAGGCTCCAAGGGCTTGGTACTACCATGTGGACAAATACCTTCATCAACAAGGTTTTTCAAAAGGATCAACAGATAGCAATCTTTATATAAAAATTGAAAATAACAAATTGCTAATACTTGTTGTGTATGTAGATGATTTCATCTTTGGAAAAAATGAAGAAGCTATGAGTCAAAACTTTGCCTTGGTGATGCAGAAGGAATTTGAAATGTCTTTGCTTGGAGAACTAACATATTTTCTTGGTTTACAAATCCAACAAAATAAAGGTGGTATCTTTCTATCTCAAACCAAGTATCTCAAGGAGATCTTGAAGAAGTATGGCATGGAAGATTCGAAACCAGTATGCACTCCTATGGTCACAGGATGTAGCCTCAGTGAAAATGATGAATCAGCAGTAGTGCATCAACCAACCTATAGGTCCATTATTGGAAGTCTACTCTATTTAACAGGTACCCATCCAGACATCATGCATGCAGTAGGAATGGTTGGAAAATTTCAGGCAAATCCTAAGGAAACTCATCTTCAGGAAATAAATGTTGGGTTGTGTTATATTCTTTCCACATAGTTAACAGGGGGTTTGAGGGGTACCCGTAACACCACTTTATGGGGTACGGGGCAGCGCCCCAGAAAATTTTGGTTTTGGACCCTATGTTAGGTTGGGCGGACCCACCTATGGTTTTGTGCATGATTTTCGCACATGTTTTTTGGACGCGATTGTTTTTCGGTCCATGGTTTTGGACACGATGGTTTTTCGGTCCATGGTATTGGATGCTTCGGCATGTATAAATATGTAT
>APFE030162452.1:0-10304 GCA_000404065.3 Pinus taeda | reverse complement strand
AAACACTATCAATCTCTAGTACAAAATCTGACTGAGCATTTCATGGCATTCAATATTTTCTCAATCCCAAGAATTCAAAACGCGAGCGCAAACCTTTTAGCCAACGTAGCCTCTAGACTCATCCCCTCCGAAGATTTTAGCCCAGATAGATTCTCGATAGAATTAATTTTTAAACCGTCCGTCCCTGACAACATAACAAACTGGAGAGTATTCAATGACGATCCTGATATTTTAAATTTCCTCACCTCAGAAGGATCCTACTCCAACCAAATAATTGACGAGGACCACCACGATGACAAATACAACAAAATAGCACTGATAATGCTATACCTAAATCGGTGGTTAAGTTGGAAGACTTATACTATTTGAAAAGTCGGTTTAAAAGGTCTACTAATTCTAAGCTCTACAGTTCAACTCTGAACTACGAATCAGTAAACCTGGGAACCGATGATAAACCAAAAAATGTTAATCTAGGCCACGGTCTAGCCCCTGAAGAAAAACTAGCATACATTCGTCTTTTGAGACAATACAAAAATGTTTTCGCCTGGAATTACGTTGAGCTGAAGACATACGACACTTCCATTATTCAACATACGATTCCTATGATTGACAATGAAAAACCTGTCCAGCAGAAACTCAGAAAAATCCACCCCAATCTAGAAAACCAAATAAAAACTGAGCTGAATAAGTTGTTAAAAGCTAGAATAATTTTCCCCGTCAGACATTCCAAGTGGGTCTCCAATATGGTACCCGTTAGAAAGAAAAGCGGAGATATTAGAATCTGCATCGATTTTCGGAATCTCAACAAAGCCTGTCTAGAAGATAATTTTCCCCTCCCTCCTATGGAGCAGATATTACGGGTAGTAGCAGGTTCAGAATTAATGTCTTTTTTGGATGGATTTTCAGGATACAACCAAGTGCTGGTACATCCTGATGATCAGTTAAAAACCACATTCCGAACCACATGGGGCACATACGCATATCGGAAGATGTCATTTGGTTTGATCAATGCTGGTGCTACGTTTCAAAGAGCTATGGACATCGCATTTAAGGGTTTAGTCAATAAAGCCGTAGTGATTTATTTGGATGATATAATAGTATACTCAAAAAAGTGAAGCGGCCATCTCAGAGACTTGAAACAAATCTTTCAACGATGTTTAAGGTATGGGATTTCACTTAACCCAAAGAAATGTTTTTTCACATTAAGTGAAGGGAAACTTCTAGGATTCATAGTATCAAAATATGGTATTCACATTGAACCTGATAGAATCAAAGAAATTTCCGAGATATCCTTGCCTCATAATAAGAAGGCCATGCAATCTTTTCTTGGTCAAATCAATTTTGTGAAAAGATTTGTCCCAGATTTTTCAAGAATTGTTTCTCCTTTGCAAACCATGATAAAAAAGAATTCAAATTTCAAATGGGGTCTAGACTAGCATGAAGCATTCAATCTGATTAAACAGGCTATCATTAATGCTCCGTCTTTAGCAACCCCTAATTTTTCAGAATCTTTTATCTTATACACATTCGCCTCAGAAAAATCATATGTCGCGATTCTAACTCAAGCGAATCAAGAGAAAGCAGAAGCTCCAATCGCATTTTTTAGCTCTAATTTACAAGGTGCTGAACTCAACTATTCAGACGTGGAGAAACAGGCATACGCTGTTTTCAAAGTGATCAAATATTTCAGACCTTTCTTACTTAAAACCCATACCAAGTTCATAGTACCGTTTCCAGCGGTAAGAAATATTTTAATGCAGAAAGATGTGGGTGAAAAAAGAGCAAATTGGATCACTGCTTTACAAGAATACGACCTTGAAATCAAACCAACAAGCATTGTGAGAGGTCAAGGCTTCTGCAAAATGTTGGCTAGAGCATCGCAAATTCCTGAAAGCTCATCTAAGGAAGTACAAACGTATGAGGTAAGCCTAAACGATACAGAATCATTATACGCTGACACCATTTATTATCTCAAAAACGAGTATGCTCCAGCACACCTGGATCACACCAAGAAAAGAGCCCTTAGATTAAAAGCTAAACAGTATCAGCTCATAAATGATGTTCTGTTTAAAAGGAATTATGATTCTGTACTTCTTAGGTGTCTTGAGAAAACTGAAGCCGAAAATGTTTTGCAGGAACTCCATGATGGGCCCGCAGGCGGACACTATGCTGGAGATGCTACCGCACATAAGATCTTACGTGCGGGGTATTATTAGCCCACACTGTTCAAAGACTCACATAGTTACGTGAGGAAATGCCAAATCTGCCAAACCACTGCAGGGAAACAAAAGAAACCGTCCATGCCACTACAGTCGGTAAACATTGAGCAACCATTCAGTCAATGGGGCTTGGACATAATAGGTGAGATCGTTCCTCACTCTTCTAAGCAGCATAGGTACATCCTCACGGAAACTGATTATTTTACTAAATGGGTAGAAGAAGTTCCTCTCAAGACAGCTAATTCTGAAAACATCATTGAATTCATTGATCAATTTATAATCACTAGGTTTGGATTACTAACGACTCTGATTTTTTATAATGCGTCATACTTTTATGGGAATGCAATGATTGAGTTCACACTTAAAAGAGGGTTCAAACTGAAATATTCGGCCAACTACTATCCACAAGGAAATGGACTGGCTGAGTCAACAAATAAAAACCTAATTAGGATTATTAAAAGGACAGTTGACCAGAACCAGAAGAATTGGCACAAAACTTTGGTAAATGCTTTATGGGCAGATTGAATAACGAAGAAAGCTTCAATCGACACTTCTCCCTTTAACTTAGTTTATGGGAAGGAAGTGGTTCTTCCAACTCACTTGATGATCCCCTCCTTGTCTTTAGTACAATACATCGATGAGGTATCTACTTCCTTCTTACAATTAAGACAAATGGAAATAATTAAATTAGAAGAACAACGAGAACAAGCTAAGAAAACCCATGCTCATCACCAAGCGCTAATAAAATCCTCTTTTCATTCAAGCATAATGACCAGAAAAAACTTTCAAATGGGAGATCTAGTTTTGAAATGGGATAAGGCTCATGAAGAGAAGGGCAAACATACAAAATTCCAGAAAATGTGGCTTGGTCCTTTCAGATTGTAGAAGTCATAGGCCCATTAACGTTTTTGTTGCAGGATTTAGTAGGTAGAAAGGATTCTTTGCCTGTTAATGGACAGATCCTTAAAATATACTTTCCATAGAAGATTATTCTTCTATTTTTTGTAGGATAGCTTGTTTCTTCTTTCTTATAAATAAAACCAGTTGTCGATGGTTACTACAGGAGTTCACGCAAAAAGGACACCAAATTATCTGTTAGATTTTGATTTTTCACTTGTACAAATAGCAAAAATTTTCAAAAAATATGATCTTTATTATTGACGGATAGTGTTAAAACTTTAGCCTAAATATGATACTAGTTCCAACTTCAAAATTTTTTATGAAAGCAACCTTTGGCAAAAAACTTGTTTTATATCAGCACAATGAAAGGTATCAATAATAAAATGAGTATTCTCTGTAAAATTGCTATTTTCAAACTCTATTATTATCGTCCAGGGCTTTCTTAAGGAAAAACAATGGTTTCCTCCCTGCTAAAGAAAATCGCAGAATTCAGAGAAACAATTCGAGAAAACACTTATCTCAAAGAATAAGAGGTCTCATCATGAGTCGGCTTATCATGATCACAGATATTATAACTTGCTGACTTTGCCAAAACTATCCACCAAAACAGGGCAATGACTTAAGATTGTTGCAATCAAAAGAAAAGGGGTCTCATCATGAGCCAGCTTGTTCATCAAAAGTGTAAATCAAGTGAATGAATGTGTCATAATTTGGCCACCAAACCAAGACATTGTTCTTTAGAGAATAAAAAAGAAAAAGTGTCAAAATGGGTTTTTCTCTGAAAAAGTTGTAGATAGCCTTAAACAGGAAAAAGGATCATTGCTGGGTAACAGCTAACCCTGTCGAGGCTATGGACACCTGCTGGCAGCAGAGGCTCTACCTACGGTAAATGAGCATATTTTAAAAGGCCAGCATAACAGAGATGACCTTATTTTATCTTTAAAAGACCAAGTAATGGCTGGTGTAAATGCAAGGACTAAGCCTCAGGAAACAAACGATTGGAATAGAGAAGGGTTGAAACAAAATATCATTGATAGCATAAGACATAATGTACTCTATCTATCCATAACAAAGTTTAGACTTATGAAAATTTTTCTGTTTCGGAAGTTAAAATTCAATAGAAAATCAGAGATAATTGGTTCTTCCCAGTGAATCGCCATTGTTGTGGCCACCAACAACCCCCCTCTTTGTTTGATATTAGCAATAACACCAAGCAAATGGGGACCCTTAATAAAAATTCAAACAAACAATTTTAGGAACATTTTTGTTTTTAAATTCCCTAAAATTTTATCGCGACAAAGCATTGAAACATTTCTTTTATGAGCATAATAAACTATGAAGGAACAATGCGAAAATCATCGCATTGCATTCACTATGAAGCGCTCTTAAAAGGAAAACTTAAGAAATCTCCGACGGCCGATGTGCAACGTCGCATATCGCAACATCACGTAAAGTAGCACACAATGACTAATTTTTGTGATCTGCGATCTACGATTTGCGATCTACGATCTGCGATCTGCAATGATCTGATATTGCGATGCCACGATACTATAACACAATCTGCGATCTGCGATAAGCGCGAATTTTCCTCGGCACAGTATTCAAGGAAAGCTGCCCATTAATCAAAATTAAGCGCATGCCTTAAAAAAGAAATTAATGATTGTACGCCAAAGTATCCAGTAATGACTTCTTTTTATTTTTCCAACGGTCAGTTCGTTATGAATGTCATAATTATGCATACATAAGATTTGAAGCTTTCATGTCAATCTTTATTACCGTTACTCTTTTCCTTTGCGTAAAATATAAAACAGGAAATAACATGAAGCAATATGCAGGAAACATCTAAGGAAAAGGGGAAAGCGCCAATGCTTAGAGAACAGAGAAGAAATCTCTTCAGAAACAGGTGCCTCATACGATAGGACTATAGATTCCAGAGTATCGCTCAACAGATGCTGATGCCGATAAGTCATCTAAAGCTCAGAATCAAAGGCGCACAAAAGCAGCATGATTACAAAAAGACCTGAAACTTACACGCCAGAAAATCCCAGAATGAAGAACATAGGCAGTTTTCAATCCAGAGAATTGTTCAGAAAGTAAAGTCTTTTGACTCATCAAGTCGTTCGCAAAGACAGAAACCGAAATAGTAAAAGAAAAATCAGTTTGGGGGAAATTTGAGTTATTACCAATTATACACGCAGTGAATATACCCAGTCAGAGGAAGATTCTCTAAAATATCTTATAGTTTACCAGAGAGTGATGCCAGCTCTTGTTACTTCTATTTTTATAGCACACACAAAAGTGGATGGCAACCAGCTGACTCTTCCCAGTCAAATGTTGCATGCTTACAGTACTCAGGAGCAAATACAAAAATAGTTCAGAGTCAGATTTAATTTTTAGAAATAAGTTTGCTTTATCAGAAGGATGGTCATTTGAAAACTGGATCCTAAATTTATGTAATCAAGTTAATTAGCTAGCAGTATTTAAACCCTTCTCAGGCATTTAGAGAAGGGTCCAGAGATTTGTCAAAAACTCATCCTTAGAACATGCACTTTTGCACCCTCGGAGGTGGTTTTGATGAATGGATGGATCAAGGTTTATTAATGTTTGCGTTTGATATCTGCTACTGATGTTGCTCTTCTGTACTCTTAGTAGATGTTAAAACAAAGAGAGATAAATCATTGTTGCTTGAAGCTTATGAGCGGAACCAGTCATAAATGGTACTTTTATCTCTTGACCATTTCTGCTTATATTCTTGAAGTGATTTATAGTTTTCAGTTATTTATATGTCATTGTATGAATGTGTGGGTTACCATTTGGCACTTCTGTACGGTGGAGTCATATTGTTTATGTCTGACATATGAATAGCTCATTATGCAATATATTGTTCACAACTATTTTGCCTAACTTCTTATGCAAAGTGGTTTATCTTAAATGGTTTTTATTCTTATGATAGCTGAATGATCTTTATTACCAGTTATTGTTCGAAATCTCTTTAGATCGCATAATAGAAGATATACATCCCGGGTTAGCATAGATTTGATGTGTTGTTTCTCACTAGATTACAATATCATAGAGTTAGTTTAAAGAATCTGAAGTAGATTAGCTTTAAAGGTACTCTTAGATCAGCATTATTCAACTCTACACATACACACACCCCAGATCGGGAAACTAGTCCCGTTATCTCCAGTCGGACCCGCTATACCAAACGGATAAGGAGCTGCCAACCAAGGTCCGTACCGGGTGGGTATCCCCCTTGTTGTCGACCCGATTTTCGGGGCTTCAACATATTTGGCGCTAGAAGGAGGGCACATTAACAATTTCATGCTCTCTATCAACCTCAACGGAGTTACCAACGAAGATGCTGTTGTCCGGCTTTTTCCCTATACAATGCAAGGAACAGCTGGGTCATGGTACTTTTCATTACCCTCTGGGTCTATAACAAGTTGGGACATCTTTCAAAATCAATTCCTCACCAAATTTTGTGATGACAAATCAACGACAACGTTAATCAGTGACTTATCCAATCTTAAAGCCGAAGTTAGAGAAACCATCAAAGATTTCAATTTGCGAATCAATAAGATCCTCAACAAAATCCCCACTGCTTCGCAACCTAGCGAAGAAGTATGGTGTGAATGGTATATCACAGCCTTACCATCAAACTTAGCAATCTTCGTAGATAGGGAAAATAAAACAACTTTAGTTGAAAACCTGACAGAAGTGATAGCAGTAGAGAAACGCGTTATAGCCTTGGAGAAGAGATCTGCGATAGAAGAACGCAAATCTAAAAAGGTCACCTTCAAGGAAGACCCCAAGAAGAAACAGACAAAAGATCCTTTCGATTTAGAAGGATTGCAGAAGGTATTAAAGACCATGTCCAATGAGATGATTGACATAAAAAAACAAGTGGCATAAACTTCTTCAAAAAATCCCTACAGAACTTTTAAAAGAGGCCCTTCAATGGATGCGAAACCACCCAACGCTATCTCAAATGCCGAATCCGAAGGAGAGGAAGAAGAAGAGAGAACCACTGAAGGGAAGACCGATGATGAAGAAATTGTGGAACTACAAGGAATGTGGGATTTAATCCCCCCACAAGAAGAAGATCAAGAAGCATTTCCGATTAGAACATGAAGCAAAAACCAACTTGATCCTCCCCAAACTACCCCTAAGCAGAAGGGCGCGAGCCCTACAGTAAAAGAAAAAGTCGCAACAAAGAAAACGACTGCTAAGGCGACTCAATCTAGCCCAGTCCAACCAGATCAAACACCTCCATCAAGAACACTAATAGTGTCGGATGAAATGGACTACAATATTATTGACGACATGAAAAAGACTAGGGATAATATCACTCTTTATGAATTGAGCAAATTGAAACATCAATAGAAGATAATGATGAAAGAATTACACACCGTACCTACTACATCTTTGCCTATAGCTGTAGCTATCCACAACATGGCAAGACCCTCAATCAACACGGCTAATAAGATCGATCCAAATGACATCGCCTTGATTGGAGGAAGATCAAGGTCTCACACTCCCCCTTTTCTCCTCACCTATGAAATCTTCAATAAAAACGTGCACAATTGTTTGGTAGATTCTGGAGCTTCAACAAATATTTTACCCAGATCGATATGTGCCAAGTTAAACGTTCAACCACAAAAATCCGCAGTGCGCATAGTTCAGCTTGATCGGTCTCAAGTCGAAGTGATTGGTGAACTTAATCAAGTCACCATAAGATTGTCGTCTAACCCCAAGGTATGTCAGGTTATCGACATTCTAGTAGCTGATACCCCTGAATTCTACGGCTTAATTCTTAGCAGGGATTGGTCCGAAAAAATCCATGGATACTTTTCAACCGACTAGTCGCACATGTGGTTACCATACAATGGTAAACCAAATCAAATAAAGGTTGAACGAGAGTTACACCAGAAATACATAGTAACAAAATTAGAAGGGGAAAATGAAGCAATAGCATACAACAGTAACATCATAGGCAATTACTCGGTAGAGTCTTTCCTCGGCAATTTCAATGCTCATACATCACCTTACTTAGAAAATTCAGTTTTGTCCCAAGTCGAAATTTTTTCCCAAACTGATAATTCAAAGTGTGTTAATTTTGTAGAAGAACCTATAAATACATCTTTGTTTTGGAAATTATATTTTGATGGCTCTAAATCTAATGAAGGAGCAGGAGCGGGATGCATTCTGATTAGTCCAGAAGGGAACAAGACAATGCTTACGTGCAGACTTGAATTCGATTGCACAAACAATATAGCAGACTATGAGGCCTTGGTGCAAGGCCTATACAAAGCAATCGGGTTGAACGTCAAGTACCTTCAAGTCTTTGGAGACTCTGAGATTGTGGTCAAACAGGTACTAACACCATACATTGCCTATCAAGTCATTTGAAACACTATCAATCTCTAGTACAGGATCTAACTGAGCATTTCATAGCATTCAGTATTTTCTCAATCCCGAGAATTCAAAACGCAAGCGTAGACCTTTTAGCCAACGTAGCCTCTAGACTCATTCCCTCCGAAGATTTTAGTCCAGATAGATTCTCGATAGAATTAATCTTTAGACCGTCCATCCCTGACAACATTACAAACTGGAGAGTATTCAATGACGATCCTGATATTGTAAATTTCCTCACCTCTGAAGGATCTTACTCCAATCAAATAATTGACGAAGACCACCACGATCGACAAATACAACAAAGTAGCACTGATAATGCTATACGTAAATCGATGGTTAAGTTGGAAGACTTATACGATTTGAAAAGTCGGTTTAAAAGGTCTACTAATTCTAAGCTCTACAGTTCAACTCTGAACTACGAATCAGTAAACCTGGGAACTGATGATAAACCACAAAACATTAATCTAGGCCACGGCCTAGCCCCTGAAGAGAAACTAGCATATATTCGTCTTTTGAGACAATACAAATTTTTTTTCGCTTGGAATTACGATGAGCTGAAGACATACGACACTTCCATTATTCAACATACTATCCCTATGATTGACAATGAAAAACCTGTCCAACAGAAACTCAGAAAAATCCACCCCAATCTAGAAAACCAAATAAAGACTGAGCTGAATAAGTTGTTAAAGGCCAGAATAATTTTCCCTGTCAGACATTCCAAGTGGGTCTCCAATATGGTACCCGTTAGAAAGAAAAGCGGGGATATTAGAATCTGCATCGATTTTCGGAATCTCAACAAAGCTTGTCAAAAAGACAATTTTCCCCTCCCTCCTGTGGAGCAAATATTACAGGCAGTAGCAGGCTCAGAACTAATGTCTTTTTTTGGATGGATTTTCAGGATACAATCAAGTGCTGGTACATCCCGACGATTAGTTAAAAACCACGTTCCGAACCAAGTGGGGCATATACGCATATCGGAAAATGCCATTTGGTTTGATCAATGCCGGCGTTACGTTTCAGAGAGCTATGGGCATCGCATTCAAGGGTTTAGTCAATAAAGCCGTAGTGATTTATTTGGATGATATAACAGTGTACTCCAAGAAGCGAAGCGACCATCTCAGAGACTTGAAACAAATCTTTCAACGATGTTTAAGGTATGGGATTTCACTTAACCCAAAGAAATCTTTTTTCGCATTAAGTGAGGGAAAACTTCTAGGATTCATAGTATCAAAATCTGGTATTCACATTGAACCTGATAGAATCAAAGAAATTTCTGAAATATCCCTACCTCACAATAAAAAGGCAAGGCAATCTTTTCTTGGTCAAATCAATTTTGTGAAAAGATTTGTCCCAGATTTTTCAAGAATTGTTTCTCCTTTGAAAACCATGATAAAAAAGAATTCAAATTTCAAATGGGGTCAAGATGAGCATGAAGCATTCACTCTGATCAAACAAGCTATCATCAATGCTTCGTCTTTAGCAACCCTGAATTTTTCAGAATCTTTTATCTTATACACATTCGCCTCAGAAAAATCATATGCCGCGATTCTAACTCAAGCGAATCAAGAGAAAGCGGAAGCTCCAATCGCATTTTTTAGCTCTAATTTACAAGGTGTTGAACTCAATTATTTAGACGTAGAGAAACAGGCATACACCATTTTCAAAGTGATCAAATATTTCAGACCTTTCTTACTTAAAACCCATACCAAGGTCATAGTACCGTTTCCAGCGGTAAGAAATCTTTTAATACAGAAAGATGTGGGTGAA
>APFE030162446.1:0-11902 GCA_000404065.3 Pinus taeda | reverse complement strand
CCACCTTTGTGTTCCTGCAAGCGAGTGCCAAGCTAATTTTGGAAGTACACTACCGTAAGGTAGCAGGACACTTAGGTACCACAAAATTATTTTTATTGGCCAAAACTCCGACAAGAAATTGGAAAATATATCAGATCCTGCATTGCCTGTACCATCACCAATACAACCATAAAGAAGCAAGGCCTATACACTCATTTTCCTACTCCCAACCAACCTTGGGAATCCACCTCCATGGACTATTTTTTGGGCCTCCCTTCTGCCAAGCATGACAATGAATGTGTATTTGTGGTCGTGGACAAATTTTCTAAGGTGACTATATTGACAACTTGCAAGAAGAGTATCATACCAGAGGACACTGCCAAACTCTTCTTTAAATGAGTATGGGTACATTTTGGGATCCCGCAGACCATTATATTAGACCAGGATAACAAGTTCCTGAGCATATTCTGGTCGAGCCTCTGGACATTATTGGATACCAAGCTCTCTAAGTCAACTGCATTCCATCGCCATACTGATGGTCATACAAAGGTCGTCAATAAGATGCTAGTGCAAATACTACACATGTACAACTCCAAGCATCCACAAACCTGTGATGAGAGCCTTACTTATGTGCAACACAGTGATATCAATGCTCTCCATAGCTCGACTAGACATAATCCTTTTCAAGTGGGTCTAAGATTTCAACCATTATATTTGATTGATGTTGCCATGCCTCATGTGACTACATAGACATAATCCACACATGTACAATCCAAGGTTGATAAAAAAACTTGGTATATTGAACATATCCAACACATCCACAAGTAGGTGCACGAAATCTTGGATAAGTCCAATTCCATGTACAAGCAACGATATGATCACATCAAGTGCCGCATAAGTTTTAGGTGGGTGAAAACGTTTGGTTGCATTTGTAGAAAGAACACCTTACCAAAGCCCATCAGAAGCTCAAATGACTTTGATACAGGCCTTACACCATCACTAAGGCTATGGGAGACAATACTTTTGAGCTCATAATTCCCCCATTCCTTGGGCTACACCCAATGTTCAATGTCGATTTCCTTTCTCCATACTTTCCACCATTGATAGACACATCAAACATTGCAGAACAATTAACACCAATAGAGCCAAACCCATAATGCATGGAAAAAGCCACAAATTATTGGATCATGGAAATGCAGATCAAGAACACTCACTAGTAGAATATCCAACTATATCTAGGTTTTCAAAGATGGTCGACTCTTGCATCAAGGCAAGTGGCTTACTAGGGACCAACTTTAGTAGAAGTTTCCCCATCTCATGGAGGCAATAAATAGAATGGGGACCATTGCTTCCTAAGGGGGGAGGAATGATACAAGTGGATATTGGTGGCCACCCGCTTAATTCACTTGGACCCCCACCATTGGTTATTTCAGTTTCCTTAATTGTAGTATATTTTACTATTTTTGAAAGTTTTTTTCTAGTCCTAAAATTGTGGAGCCGTTTTTGAGGCCCTAAATGATGTTTCTTTCTAACAAGGTATTGAACACGTCAAACAAATATTGTATTCCAAAGTTACAACCCCGAGAAGTTGATGTACCAATTTACCCCAATGGAGCCCACAAACTTTTGGCGCTTCATCCCCTAGGGTTAGGTTTTTGGATGTTTAGGGTTTTTAACTATTTCTCAATAATAAATAGGCTTTCTAGCGTCATTGTAACACAATTTAGAAGGCATGTAGCCACCACATCTCTTCTCAGAGATAAGCTACCATCGCCTCAACTAGTTTATTTCCATTCTGCATGTAAACAATTTTCAGTACTTTGTTAGTAATGATTTGAAGTTTTGTTTTCATTGTATCTCCATGTTTATGTTTATATATGTATTTAATTTCGTTCATTCATAAAAACAAGATACACTTCCTTTAATTCCCCATTGAGAAGCGCTGACGAAATCTAATTTCTATAGTTTCCATTTATGCTTTGTAGCTAATGCATTCATGAATCTAATGGTATTTAACTTAGCTATAGGTGAAAAAGTGTATTCATAATCATATCCCTCTTTTTGTTAGTAACGTTTTGTAATGAATATATCTTTGTATTTATCTGTATTTCGATCAATATTAAATTTGGGTTTGAATATCCATTTGCATCCTATAGGAATTTTTTTTTTTAGGAAATTTTGTTAAATTCCCATGTATTATTTTTCATTATGGACTCATACTCTTCCTTCATTGCATCTCTCAATTCATTATTCTCTTTAGCTTTCTCAAAATTCAAAGGTTCAACAACTTTCGTTATTTTAGTTATCAAGACATAGCCTTTATACCTTATAGGTAGTTGAGTTTGGCGTGATGACCTCCTTGGTGATTCATTGTTTTCACCTCTTCTTCTAATTTGTGGTGAATAATCTCCTCCTCTTGGTGTGCTTTGGTTGCTTGAAGTGTCCATGTCATTAGATTCTTCCTCCTGTTTATGTTTATGTTTATCATCTAATACTATTTTGATATTATCCATTCGAGAAATTTTGAGGTCTAAAATGTGCCTCAGGAATATTATAAAATAATAGTGGAAATAATGAAACAAGATTACATTACAATAAAACTATTTTTTCAACTCGTATTTTCAACTTATATTCCTATGATTTTACTCAAATTTCGAGCTAGAACACTTGCTGCATTAAAAATTTAATTTTGAATCCAAGGTATTTCACATTTTTCGAGTAGTAGGGTCCATCGAAAGTATGCAACATGAATACTCAGATGCAAAATTAAATTCTACATCCAACTAGTGCTCCCAATTTAAATTTAAGTAAAATAGTACAGAGATAAGTTGAAAATACAAGTTGAAAAAATAGTGGTTTTTTTAAAAATATTTTTACCTTTTTACTCCAAAAATGGTGAATCATCCCCCATGGTTGACATAATCATATTGAATCCTACTGGTTCTTATAAAATTTATTTTTGTTGAACATTTTTGTTTTGATGCCTATATTTGACCTCAAAATTTCTCTAATGCATCATAAACATAAGGAGTATTCCATGCATCATAATTGTCCATCTTATGGATTTCATATGAATTCTCATGAAGTGACACATCTCTATTTTCAAAAACTTTATGTGTGTAGGAATCAAACATCTTATATGCTTTGTGATTATAATAGTAAGAAATAAAAATGCACTTGATTGCTTTTGCATCAAGTTTTCTCTCATCTTATTTAGGAGCAATAGAAAATTCTTTTCTTCAAAATATTTTTAAATGACTTACTATTGGTTTATAGACACAAAGATCTTCAAAAAGAGTTTTATAGTCTAATTTTAGTTGGAATTTTGTTTTTCAAATAAACAACAATACTAATAGATTCAACCTAAAAATCATTCATAAGATTTTTACCTTTTATCATGCTTAGTGCACATTCTACTAAGGTTTTTTTCTTTCTCTCATTTACTCCATTATAATGTGGAATGTGTGGCACTATATATGATTGTACAATTCCATGGGCTTTGCAATACTTGGTGAATGCACCTGATGTATATTCTCCCCTTTAACCTTATTAGAGGATCTTGATGTATTTACTTTCTTTCTTAGCCATATTTTGAAATTCTTTAAAGTATTCAAATACATCACTTTTCTTTCTTATAAAATAAACCCATGTGTATTTTGTGCAATCATCAATAAATATCAAGAAATAGTATACACCTCCAAGTGATCTTGTCTGCGTAAAACCACACACATCTATATGCACAAGTTCCATAATACCTTTTTTTTCTTTTATTGTATGAGTAGGGAATTATTACCTATGTAGCTTCCCTAATCCACACCCTTCAAATACAATATGTTCATTTTTAAGCAATGGAAGCCCCTCACCATTCCTTGTTTTTGAAGTAGTAACAAATAATGATAGTTAAGGTGACCATACATTTGGTACCATAAAATTTCTATTGTGATGGTTCTAGATGCAAATGCTTGATGTCTCTTGCTAGTCACATCAAGCTTGTATAAATATCCAACTCTAATTCATGTCGCAATAATATTGTAATGATCCTGCATATCTTTCACCACACAATGTGAATTGAAAAATTCCACCTTCAAATCTTGATATGTCAAGGTAGAAATTGAGATTAAGTTCTTCTTTATCCCAGGCACATACATTAGATTTTGAATTTGTTTAACACAACCATTTGGTAATGTTATAGATACATCACCATATCCTTTAATTTGATGACCCGATCATCCCCAAGGTATAAATTAGCACCATTATTTGTTTCATGATAATTTTCAGATCAATTCTTATTATAAGGCATATTAATGAAGGCACCATAATCAATAAACCATGCATTTGAGTCACCTATTTCAATAGAAATGGAAACATATGAAATAAATGATTTGAGATTACTAGAGTCATAATTCATTATTTCTCCTCTATTAACAAATGACTACTATGCCTTTTGTTTATTTATTTGGAATCATGATACTTCATTTTAAAGTGATCTCTAGAATAACGTCCAAACTTGCCACAATAAGAACATGCATCCTTGCTTTTATCGTTAGCATCAAACTTTGGTGGTATCATACCTTGATGTGGCTTTGAATATGGTGGCTTACTTCCATTATTTATTTCCCATGGCTTTCCTCTAGAAGGTTGTTTCCCTTTCACCATCAACTCCAAGTCTAAATTCTAAGACTTGCAATTAAGATTTTCCTTTGTTCTTCCTCTTAGAGAAGAATACTCGTGAGTTTATCAAATGTAGGAGTTGTTTCTCAGGTCACAAATGTTGTGATAAACATATGATATTCTTCTAACATACTATTCAATGTTATGATTACCAGATATATGCTTGAGATCTTTTCACCAATATTACTCAGTTTATCTTTCAAATTTTAATTCTAGACATAAAGTTATTAACATTCTCATTTTGCTCCATTTTCATTGAAAGCAATTTACTTTTTAAGAACAAAACTCAGTTTTTGTTGGTTGTTTCATACAAACCTTTAAGGGTATCTTATGTCTCCTCTGATGTCTTGTAGTCTCTGCATGATAATATTTTCCTTCACAGACATTCTGAGAAGCACTTTTTATTTTCTCTCACGGTGCTCACAATCTTGAACTAACTTTGCGGGGCTACAAGTTTGTCTTGATGTCCAAATACAATGGGCCAAACATTTGTCCCTTCCAGCATTGTCTGAAGCTTGAAATTCCAATTCCCATAATTCAACCTATCTAACTTGTTTGATTCTTTCAAATAATATTCTACCAAAGGATTAGTCATTTGGAAAAATATTCCCTAACTTAAATCAATCAACAAATTTCTATAAGTTACCTCCTCAACACTTGGTTGATGGTAATATGATCCACCATGTTGTCTAGGCTTAATCTCCATGAGTGCGAGTCTCCTTCACTCCACCTTCTATTGGCACAATTTGAATGAGAGAAGATAAATCATATATTGGATTTGGATTCTTATATCATTCATTGCAAGGCTTGCACTGCATCAATATTGGGTCATTACCAACATCCAAGATTGCAAAAAAGGATAGAGGTGGAGTACCAATGACCCCCTTCAAGTGAAATTCTCTATCTCTTGAGCTTACTAGAGCCTCTGCATCATTCACATCATCAAAGATACATTTGAAATTTTTTTGTGATCTTTCTTGATCTCTTTTAATTGCTTGTTTCAAGCACTCAGTGGATGTAATATCACTTGCATTACATCAAACAAAAAATTGAAAGCAACAATTTCAAAGTAATAAGGACGCATTTGCATGCACCACCAAACTAGTAAGAAGAGGGATAATAGTCAGTCTGAAGTATGATGTATAAAGCTAGTTTTTTCTTCACTCCCACAACTCTACAGAGATGGCCAGGAGCGTCTCTTGCATTTTACACAGGCAGTTTGAGAGCATAAAGATGGGCTCCTATGTTGTCTCACGTAACATCAATCCCCATGCAATGTATAAGGAACACGTATTCGAGTGGCTGGAGAAGAAGCTTGACGACACATTACATAACACCATTGTCTTATAGATATGCGAGCCAATTGAGCAAGACTCTATTATTATTGGAACCAACCTGAAAGGATGGTACATCCATAAATGGTCCTATAGAAGATTGGACTTTGCTGTAATGCTCAACACACAACATGGTTTCAATTCTAGATGCACAGGTTGACTATACTACTTAGTTTATAGACTTGGTCATTCAACAACTTCCATATCTCATCTTGTACACAACTCCATTCTATACATAACGATTTACAACTCTTACACAACTCTGTGCAGTAGCCTCAACACCGTAACACATAAACTCTTTCTTTAAACAAGCCACATCAAACATAATAGTAGTAAATCTCTCCACACCTCTCACCAAAGTTCTAATAAAAAAACCAAAATATTAAAAACAATAAATATAAACATTGATACAACTCATAATAAGACAATGTTCACACATAAATATTACTCCTCACTCTCACATCATTCCATCAACATCCTCTTACATTTATATAAATACAATATAATTCTCAAATTCCTAAAAGATAAAAAATAAACATTAACAAAACCTAAACCATAAATTACATAAATGTTACTCGTTGCTCTCACATCATTCCATCGACATCCTCTTACATAAATAAAAAAATAAACATTAACAAAACCTAAACAATAAATAACAAAATCTAGTAATGACCATTTCTAAAATTTCTCCATTATTCTCACAAACAAATGAATAAAAAGATAATGCAAATCTATTATTTAAGATATTAAGGGATAACAGATTCTTTGAACCAAATAGGAAAGGAGTAATGTTAGGTTAGATAATAAAAACATAGCAAATTCCACCGTATGTACTTTTTCGGTGTTTTCGTGTGTTTTTTTAAATATAATTTATAAATTTCATGTAAGTTTAAGCTGATTTCCTCCAACTAAGCAGATTACTCAGACTAGAAAGCATGGATATGTTCAATGCATCCAATCTTCGTTAAAGAATCATCGATTTTAATATTCCGAAGGTTAGATGGACTGGTCTTAACCATTCAATTTCTCGCACGAGGATGATATCGTCGATAGATACGCATAATAATTGCAGTTGTCATTATATTACTTTTGAGTGATGGGCTTTCCTCGCAATCTGTGGAGGAAACAATCACTGCATTCAGTGCGGATTTTGTTGGAGGCCAACATGTCATGGGCACCATATAATTGCGCTCAGATTCCTTTACCATTTCATAGTTTAGTATTACATGTTAAATACTGAGCGGCTTTAACAATTCGGAATCATAATAATGAATTCTATTGTATGCCGTCCATGTGCTAGTTTGAGAAGCCTCTGTATGTATTCCATCCTTCATTTCTGTTCTTCGGTCCATCCATTGATATAAGCTCCTCAGACATTTAACAGGCAGCGAGGATGAGTCCATGTACTCTTCCACTGGTAACACTGCCAAAAGGGGATGCAACGAGAGTCCACCCCTTTTTGAATATTGCAGGTCAAGAAAATTCCATGGGGACCCTCGAGTCTAGTGCTTGTTTAAGCAATCCTTCTGCGCAACGGTTGATTGCTTGTTTGGATGTCATTTTCAACGCATATTCCAACATTCATATTGTTGCTAATTCCATTTCCTGCAAGTGGGTTAACGATGTCATGGAGGACATAGTGAAGCTTCTTGATATGTGCAATGCAGCTAGCGATAAAATTGCTGAGGTGAAGCGTTATGAGAAGTTGCTTCAAACCGCCATTCACCCTCTGGAGCATGCAGGGATGGACATCAGCAAAATACGTCAGACCCCACTTTCAAGAGTAACCAATATGTTGGGTGAGTGCAGAGGTGCGATCGCCATTGTTAATGCTAGATGCAATCCTTCAACTTCAAGAAGGAGACAATCGGTTAATATTGAAGAGTTTATAGGGTTTTCAGATAATTCTAGAATCAGTAGATCTGAGAGAGATTTCTCAAAGGATTTGTGTAATCTTAAGGACTGGGCCGCTTATGTGCTTGAAACAGTCGCCAAGGCCCTGTCAGTCGAGCTGTCGAGACCATTTCTACATGCGCAACGTGATCCTCGCGCGACCACGGGATGCTGTTCCCGCCTCCGCAGATTGTTTGAAAGGGTGAGGAATCACAACAGCAGGTGTAACGCCTCTCGTTGTCTATTGCATGAATTAGAAAATGTAGATGTTCTGGTGAGAAAGTTGCATGATATTTTATTGGCCGAGAAGCAGCAGAAGCGCAAAAAGGATCCGAGCGACGTGAAAGGGTTAGTGCAAGAACTGAAGAAATGCATGGTGCAGTTAGAGGGCGGAATCACTGCACTTGACAGTAAAGTCAAGGAATTGTATAGTGCTCTCATCGCAAATCGGATGACGTTGTTGGACTTGCTAACGTATTCACATTGTTGAAGCCTTTTGTTCTTGAAAAAAATTCTCAGGCAATGGTTGCTCTGCCTGTTTTTGTAATCTATACTGGAGTCAATCAATTCGGATATGCGACTGGCCTTCGTTTCTCTGATTTGTTTGTTTTGTTTAGTATAGTAATATTCGTAAGATTTAGCCTTTTAAGCTATTTGTGTGTTTTTTTTTTTCAGTAAGAAAAAAACACGGATTTTTGTATTAATCAAAATTCAGTACATATACCATCCATTATCTGTGCATATTAGCATTCATTAGAAATATAGAAGTCAAGATTAAACCCATATGGTCCCAAAATGTGTCTAGGAAACATCTAAGGTAATGAGTGTAACAAAAAAACATGGATCCATCGTGTGAAAACATCTTGATCAACTAATAAACAGTGCGCTAAAGGACATATGGATCGTATATAGAAACCAGGGGAAATGACAGTAGAACATTATCCAAAAAAAAAACTATCTGAGAAGAGAAAAAACACTAACATCCAGTGTGGAGCCTCTTATCTGAATCTCAATATGCATACCATCCAGCGGAGCCAGTAAACTCATCTTGGACATCTTGTCCGCATTTTGATTGTATTCTTTGCCAATACACCGTATAGATATGTGCCTGAAGGACCTCGAGAGAGTCATGATTTGTTTGAGCTAGCCTTGGAGATGTGGTTGCCTGGTATTCATGCTACCTCGAACATGGTCGATGATGGCATGTGAATCCCCATATATATGTATGGAGGGAATGCAGAGGAAAGATGCGAACCATAGGAGTCCCCATAAAGCCATTGCCTCTGACTTCATGTTAGTGCCACTGCCAGCCCCCAGTGAACCCACTATTCCTGTTCCAAAGAGATGACAATCTAGAAGCCACATCCACATCTGCCTCCCTGAGCAGTGCCATAAAAAAAACCAGCTGGATATATAATCCCAGGGCTAGTCTTCGGGATAAAAGGTTGAAAGGGTCTAATAGGAGTGGACAAAGCAGTAGAATACAAACACATAATATGGTTAACCACCTGTGGCCTGTCTCCCATCACACCCTCAAATATAATACGATTCCGACATCCCCAAATTTCCCAGAAGTATGAGAGGGGAATACATTGCAACTAGTGGAGTTTTTGGCTCCACCAAGACAGACAATGATTTGATAATCACCCTATGAGTAACCTCAGTTGAAGATTTATTAAACAAAAGGTATTACAGACTCATATGCTGGTGTGTGTTCTGTGTTATTGAAACGATGGATCAATCAGATTGCCAATACACAGACATTTAGATGGAAAGATAGTAGAGAAATACAGTAAGCAACACTAAGACACAAACAATTTTTAATAAGGAGTTCACCCTATTCTCCAGGGCTACGTCTCCAGTGCAGCTTTAGTGGTGGCCTTGTTTTATTGTGTCTTATAGCAGAGAAATTACAATACAGAGACTCAATATGAATTCTCTTGACAACAGATTTTGCTAGGTAGGTGGTTCTTGGATTCCCCAAGCCACTTGGAGTACACAGACTCGTTCTCTCTCTACTAGCTTTGTGACCTTTGGTCTACAGTGGAAAGAGCCAACTGTGATGCTCAATCCAGACAGATTCCTCTATGGGAAGGATTGAATCTTCAAGCTCTCCGGTGCTCGATGCTGCCTGTGGTCAACTCGGCCCTTTGTCTCCACTGCTTGGCTTTACTGTTCTCTGTGTTTAGTCCTCCTCTCAGGGTTCACTGTTCACTGTCTCTCTGGTCACTTGGACTCCTCTCCAAATCCTCCAACGAATTCGACTGTCTCCATTCATGGCTTTAACTATTCGATCCCTATGCCTTTTCGGGTCCTCTCCTGCCTGCGCTGATTCACCTTCTACAGCTGCACTTGGAGTTCCCTGTTCAGTGTCAGCATGAACGCTCGGGAAGTGCCACGTGTCTCCATCTAATTGGTGCCAACATGCTTCGTTGGCTCATTTCTTCGATTATGTCATGGATACGTTCTTTCTCCACCGTGGCGGTCAAACAGATTCCAAATCCTTTTAAATCGCGACTTAATTCCCTGTTTATTCCGCTTCTTTCTATCGGGCGCAATCTCAGCCGTCCGATCTAGGCTCCTCTAGATCCAATGTCATACGCATGTCGAGCGCGGTTGACTTGCTCGATCGTTAGCGCGCGATCATGGCGGTTTTTCTCTCACCTCCGCTGCCACACGTCGATCACTGAGTGGGATCGCTCTGCTCTCCTCCAAAACCTCTTACCGTTTAAGGGCACCTCAATCAATACCACCGGTTTTCCAGAGCGCAGGTCCTGCCTTTGTCTTTTATCACTTTTTGTTTCTCCGCCCGTAGTTCTCCAGCTCCCAACGTG
This sequence comes from Pinus taeda, assembly GCA_000404065.3. Lineage (NCBI taxonomy): Eukaryota > Viridiplantae > Streptophyta > Pinopsida > Pinales > Pinaceae > Pinus > Pinus taeda. The sequence goes on along the minus strand of APFE030162446.1, from coordinate 1,191 downwards.
ACCGAGTGCTTAAGGCTCCCCCATTTCGGCCCTGTTTGCCTAGTGATGTGCATCAAAAACTTCTCATTTTCCCGATCTGGGGCTCCCAGGGGCTGTTTTGACATCTTGCGCAGTCTCCATGGGCCTCGATCAACATGCTTTGACCGAGGTCCTCGTCGTTCCATGTCAGCTGCCATAGCCACTGGTTCAAGGCATTTTTTGATCACTGTTTTGGAAATTTCAAGGATTTATTTCTTCCCGATACAGTCAAGGTTCTTGATAGTCTTTTGTGGATCCGATTCGAATCACGGCCTCCCTACTGGAAAAGCTTTTGGACCACCAAAAGTTGGTTTTCTTCAAGCATCGATTAAGTGAGGAAACTGCTGTCTCACTTGTCCAATCTCTATCCACTTTGCAATGCTCGGTTTCGAACCCTTAAGTCCAATCCTGAGGTATTCCACTTGTCCACTGCGCATCGTCCTTACCTTCCTGTCCAGCACTGTGTCTACCTGTAACTCATTAAGGTATTCAGGTAGCAGGTCATCAACAGAAGGTAATTGACTCTGTTCTTCAGGGTCCTCAATCATTGAAGGTTCAAACAATCTCAAGCAATCTGCGTTCACGACTGAGTAGATGTGCATGTACGCTGGCAGATCAAGGCAAAAAGCATTCTCACCAACCTTCTCAAGTATCCTGAAGGGTCCATACTTGAAAGGTTTTAGCTTTTTACCTTCACCTTGCATTTTGTCCTTGCTGATATACAGCCAGACTTGGTCTCCAATTTGAAAACTATGCTCCATCCAATGCTTATCATGCCTAGGTTTGTACTTGGCCTGGCTCCTTTCCCGCTGTTCTTGTACTGCCTGGTGGATCTCCTAGATCTGTTCAATGAACCTAGTTGCCTTGTCCACATCACTGTGTTTATCAACCATGGTATCTTTACCAAAGACAATCCAAAGGAGTCCGTGGTATGAAACAAAAACAGGTCTCAAAAGGAGATCTCTGTGTAGAAGAGTGTTTGGCTCTATTGTAAGCATGCTGCACATAGCACAAGTGATCATCCCAAAGCTAGGATGTTTGCTGCAATATCCTCTCAGTAACTGGATCACTGTCATGTTAACTACTTCTGCCTGGCCATCTGTTTGTGGATGAAAAGATGTGCTTTTCTTTAATTTGGTGTCCATTAGTTCCCATAGACTTGACCAAAACTTC
>APFE030162441.1:2817-32813 GCA_000404065.3 Pinus taeda | reverse complement strand
TTTCAAATGGACCATTAGATTTAAATGATAAATAAAAATATTATTAAATAAATATACGATGTACCAATGGTATTATTTTAATTTGAATTAGTTAGGTTTTGGATATATATATATACATTTATTAATAAACAAGTACATTTAGTTAAATTAACAAATGAATACTTTTATTATATAATTTACCTAATTTAACTAATTTCTTAGAATAATAATAATTAAATATAACAAGAATATTATTGGTTTGACTCGGGTCATTAGGTCAGAATTAGTTGTTGGCAATATAGCTGTTGGAGTCTCTGCACATACTATTTAACAAGCTAAGCTGGATTGGCTCTTCAACTTGTCGTGACGATGAACCACACTGGTTGGTTCGAAACGCGTCGACAAAAGAATATTTATGTGATTTCGCCAAAAATTCTCTAAACAATATTTCAACATTTTTCAGAGATAACTATTTCTCCCAGTGAATCGCCAATTGTTGTGCTGTACAACAACCCCCCATTTCATAAAATTTTTCTTTTTAACTATAATATCGAAATGGGTCCCTTTTAAATCATAGATGTGTGAATAAAATTGGTATCAACTCATCATTACAAAATATTTGATCAAAAGGTCCAACGGAAATGTTATATTATAAACCTTTCGAAAAAATATGAAATCAGTCTTATGAATAAATACAAAATTCTTTATTTATTGTGATAAAGCGATCGCAAGATCGCATATCGCAACAACAAAGAAAACATAATATAGAGACCCGTTGACTTACCCCGATGCAAAAAGTGAATAACTATCGTTATCGGGAATGGCAAGCAAGAAATAAAACAAAAGGCCCTCCCCTATTTCTCTGATGTGATATCACTATCGACAATCGGGGGATATAACACAACACATGTTAAGACACCTTTAAAATCTCCCGATGCGATAAGGTGTATCGCCATCGGGGATCAGTGATTTTGCAATAACTTGAGTATTACAACCCGAGCACATCTCTGATTGCGATCCAATAAATCAAGGTGCGAGTTTCAAAATAGATTTAAAAGGCTTGCATGCATTATTTGGAATTATTATTAAAAGCCTTCCCGTTCCCAATAGCAATTTACTTGTGATTATCCGCAAAAAAACTCAATCCACGCTTGAATGAATCATTTGCCATATAAATGATATGATGGGTATTTAAAATGATTGACAAGTTATGCGGCCAATTAATGAAGCAGTTATGTCGAGATCTTCCCTGAGATTGTATCTGCGGTAGTATTATTTTGATTTTTCATTACTCGCTAATTGATATACTTCTTTCATATTGGCTAACACCACCTATTCTTTGTATCACATTCATTTTATTCCTTGCGTAGAGCTCCACCGAAACAAAAAGTTCAAGGCAAATGGGAAATAAATCCAAGAGATCCGCAGCAGCATTGGCTCCCACAGTAACAGTGTAATCCACCACTGATCCAGGACCAAGCAAAAACGAATTGATTTTAGACACTACATTTCTTGGCCTTGGAAACACAAGTTGGTAAAGCATATATAATTGAATTGATGCAGAGGATGCTGAGATAGTATCAGTGCAAGCTGTCAGCGATTCAACTTGAAAATCAGAGGCTTCCCTGAAAGATTTAGCTGACTCATATCTACACCAAATAGCATCTCGTGAAAAAATTCTTCCATACACTGATGTAGTGCGATGGGCAGTAGAGGAGATCCCAGTTTTAAACAGAACATTTTGCACAGTTGACGGAAGGGTGTTCGGCTCAATTCAACCTGACGATTTAAGGAAAATGTATCACTTGCTTGAACCTCAAAAGAAATACAATAAAGCCTTTCATGAGAAGTTCACAATTGAGAATGAGACTGAATCAGCCCCAATTCGGGAGTGGAGACAGAACCCCACAAGGCACAAACATGAATCTTCAGGTAAGTACTCTATAGATTCATTATGTTCTCCTTACTATTATGTCGGGGAAATGATGTGTAGAATTTGGGGATTACATGATTCTGCAAAATTCACTATTGAAATGGTTCCTTTAATGGAAGCGACAGTTAATAGTGAAGTAATAGATTGGGGAAATATGTTGTCAGATAAATTAGCCACTGCAATTCTTGAGTTTAGAAATAAAACTCGCGTGACTGATAGGTCTATTCCTCCATTTTATTTTAGTGCTTATATTTTAGATACTCTTTGTTTCAATTCTGGATTTCCTGTACTCGGGTGGAGATGGAATTCACAAGACCCCATGCCAATTCATATTTATCACCAAAAGCTGTGGAAAGTGCACTATAAGGACCACTTGTACCAAATCTGTAATGGTTTTACGTTGCCTATTTACTATGCCATTTTTGATAAGCCCGCCCTAAAGATTTCTTCGGAAGCAGAGGCTGACCTAGCTGCTGTAGGAAATTGGTTTGGGGAAGATAAGTTCACATACATAAGGGTTTTTGGTAGCCTTGCAAGATCTCATGTCCTTCCTCTATATATACTTGACAAGCTATTAGCCCGAGAATTAGCCTATCAAATTACAACGGTAGGAACATCCAAGACTCTTAAGACTTCAAAAAAGCAGGCTTGGCCTACTTTTCCTTTGAGATGTGGTGTTTATACTTTGCACGAGTACAAGCATGCGAAGAAGGAAGCAGAGAAAATAAACATGCTCAACCTTGCAACCATTCCTAATAGGCAATTCGATCCATGGAAAGTTGCCTATAACGTGCTTAAGCAAGGCAAACTTACAAGGTTTGATCATGAGAAAGATTATTTTGATGACTTGTTTTCTTCAACAGAGTCATTATTCCAGGTACAAACGCTGGCCAAAATGAGATATAGTGATGAAAGGCTAGTAGAATTCAATAAGCTCAGAGAACAGAGGTTGCAAACTCTACCTTTGGACTTATTAGCTACTACCCTGACAATACAATCAAGTGAGCCTGAACAACAAATAATTGACAAACCTCCCACTGTAGGAAAAATTCTCGAAAGAGGAAAATAACAAGAACAAGAGAAAGAGCAGGAGAAAGAGCAGAAAAAAAGAACAGGACAAGGTCAGTGAAAATATCAATGTGGATACTCAGATTGATCCTAAACTACTCCAAGAATGGCAACAATTTGACTCCATTATAAGCAATTTGGAAGGTCCAAAAGGTGCCAATACACCCAAAGTAACAGATGGACAAGATACAACGTCAACAACGGTTCTGAATGAAGGAACCAGTGACCTACCCCCTAGCACCGATTTAGAAATGATTCCAAAAGATCCCTCCAATCAAATTATTTTGCAGGTGGAAGGCATACCTCCAATAGATGTCTTTTACAGTCCCAAACACAGGGCTGTAGTTAAAAGACAAAGGAAAAGCGGAAGACTTGATCAATCTTCCTTGTTTCCAGCACAAACAGAGACAACTAATGTAGTGTGGAAAGAAGAGTTTAACCCTTCTGATGACCTAACAAAGCTTTCTCAGTATGTCGGAGCTTATTCGGCGGCCACTATGGACAAGGCATCGGAAGTAAGTAATCTGCTTAAAGAAAAGGATCAAACGATTGTTTTATTGCAATCACAGGTGTCCGAAGCACAACAAAAAATTGAACTATTGGAACAAAAGCTATCAACACAGCAGCAATTAAATAATCAATTGAATAAGCAATTGCTTGAAGAGAAACAGAGAATAGACTCAAGCACAATTCAAAAGCAAAAAGAATTATTCGAAGCATTGGCCATGTTAAAGACAATGAATGAATTTATGATGAAAAAAATCGCTCAGCTCTGACTTCAAGTAGATAAGTTCAAGAGTCTTCCGCAACCTGCTGATTTTAGGTCCGAAGTGCTACAGATTAACAAAGCATTGGTTACACAGTTAAGACTGTTATGTCATAACATTTCTTTGGTTGAGCCCCTTTGTGATATAACGGCATCAATAGTTGACAAATCAGTTGATGCTAGGCAGGATTTGCAACAGTCCGATGAGACTCTGACAAAATTTCTTGCCTGGCAAGACACCAATGAGGGGCAGGCGGAAAATCTACCCAAAAATCTTAGAATCACACAAGGAATCCTTTTCTTTGAATGGCAGTGCAGTCATAGCTGATGAAAGCAGAGAGAGAGGTTTCCATATGTAGATTATCTACAAGTAATTTAATTGAGCTAATCAATAACACACTATATCTATCTAACATGATTTCACAATGCACCCCAGGTAAATTGTTGTCAGCCAAGACATTGGAGCAAGCATGCAATCAAGAGTTGGAGAAGAATGGAAGATTAATCACTGACATCCAAAGGTTAACTTGGGATACCTATTGGTTTTTCTTAGTAAAACCATACAGTCAAAGGGTCGCTCTCAAGTGTTTAACTGATGCGATCGGTTGTATCATTCCAAAAATCCATGATACCACATACTCAACTCAACTCCATTCTCGTCTCGGTCATCCTCCAGAATTGGAACCGATGCTTGCAATCTGCCAACTCGAATCAAAAGGAGAACAGTTGAAACAATGAATCATGCTACCGACTACCAACAAACCTATTGTGGAAGAGATACTCAATATTTAGTTGTACCAATTAATAGAATTTTATTTTTGTAGTTAGTTAGTTTAATTAGTATTTATAGACCCTTTCATGCATTTAGAAAGGGTCCTCAGTTTTTGTATAAAACTCAAACCTGGAAGTTGCACTATTGTGCTTCTGGTATATTTTTTATAAAGACTGGGCCAGTATTCCAATTTCTAACGAAGAAAGCTTTGATGGGATGTACACTATTTCCTTGATGTGAAAGTGTTTCTAAGTTGGAAAAATGAATTTGAATGCAATTGATATCAGGAGTCATTCACAGCGTACTATTACCTATGATCTTGTTTCATTCTTTCATGTGGATCGTCATTTGATTACTCTTGCTATCATTAGATATATGTATGTGTTTTCAACATCAATCCTTATATTTTTCACTATTGAATGTATAATGAATGTTATTCTTTTAGTCATATATGTATCAGTGATATATAAAGGATAAGTGTAATAATGTTTTAATGATTACTTTTTTCAACTACTTGAACAAAGTAATTATCATATGAATGAATATCTTTGTTTACCAATAGAGTCATCTATATGCCTATTTGTGGATAAAGATTATCAAACGTTACACTAAAAACAAAAATTTCCCGTAATAGAAAATTTATTCATATTTTTACTTCTTTTTTTTATATTAAATCATTCATCCATTACCATTTCATTAGAAACCCACTCATTTATCCATCCCCCTTTTTATTCATCTTTGGGAAACTGTTCCCATTATTTCTAGTCGGAGCCACCACACCAAACGGAAAAAGAGTTGCATTAAGGTCCGGACCGGGTGGTTTTCCCCCATGTTGTTGCAGTGATTTTTGAGGCATCAACAGTAGGTACCATGAAATTAACATGTACATGACATATAATCCATACATAGTCAGTCGCATACTAATTTCAAATACATTTCATGAAATCAATAACAAATTCTCCATGATAACCATATTACAACCCTAATTCGACATCAAGCAATTGCAATAATTATATAAGTGTAAGAGACACACATGCAAGCAACATGCCTACCTGACCAATACATAGCCCATCTAGTCTGAGGGGTGAACTATGCTATGATACTACTCTATAATGCCCTCCTCCCACATCTACCTAAGAACCTTGCCAATTGAGGTAAACATGCAACGAGGGGCCACTATGATATGATTCGACCTCCTAAGTCATATTAAGGAATTGGAACTAGAAGAAACATGCCATACAAACATTCAACATCATTAAAAGAACCCTTAGAAGGCAAGTCATCCACTCAGACAGCCTGTGCTTGGGTACCACTACTTTAGGTCCCTTGGGCCATAGTTTCTATCATGCTATGGGCAAGGGAATGGCCAACAACCTAAAGTCACTTTCACAAGCCTACCTGCCAGTGACCATGGACCAAAATTGTCAGTGTTGTGCCAATGACCCCAATATTTAAGCCACTTTTTCAGGCTCAGATCCCAGGAAACTGCCCAGAACCATCTATTCAAATCAATAAAGTAACATCGATTTGAAAGTACTAAAGAAAATACTTCTTCAATACCTTGACTAGATCCCTACTAGCCATGACAAGAATTTTGTCAAACATATCATCGACATGTAGCCTACAGGTGTAAACAATAGAATTAAGTGTAGGGATCTCATACTTATTTGAGAATCACTATGAACCATTGTTCCCTCATGCCATTTTTTGTATTATCATCTATTAGGTGATAGGAACATTATCCATTCACATACAAGTAAAAACATGCTAAGAGCCATACATAGATATCGTCATAAAATGTGCATATAACCAGCATAATAAGATCATAAATACAATAAACATATCAGCCACCAAATCCATAAATACATCATTACCCTTACACATGAAAATCAAATGAATGTATTTCTCATTAATGAATGTAATGAACCAACTAGAGATGGGACTACCACATCCCACCCAATGGTAGAATGGTTGAGTCAAATATCTCTTTATGCATTCACCCCCGTGACATATTTGAAGCATCAATGTGGGATCTCATAAAATACATCAACCAAAACTCATCTAGGTCCTCTAAAGCCCATCCACCTCAACCCATCAACCAGTGATTCCACCTCATGGTCAAACATCACCAAAACCCTAATCAAATTGGTCACCATCCAAGCCTTCTAGGGCTTCCAGAGCATTTGTCCAACCAAGGTTTTGAGAACTAGTAAATCAACCCACAACTTATACAGGGCTTCTAGAGCATTTGTCCAAGCAAGGCTTCTAGAACTAGTAACTCAACCCACATCTTATATAGGGTTTCTAGAGTGTTTTTCCAACCAAGACTTCCATGACTAGGAACTCAACCCACCAAGGACTTCTAGAGTGTTTTTCCAACCAAGGCTTCCAAGACTAGTAACTCAACCTATGTTGTTGTAGGGCTTCCAAATCATTTGTTCAACAAGGCCTTCAAGGACTAATAACTCAACTCAAGCTAAGGAAACTTGTGAACCAATAAAAAATAGCCAATGATCAATCACAACCAAGAAACCACATGCATATTCCATCCAAGCAAAAAATAGTGAAGAAATCATACATGCAACTCAATACCTGCAAGAAAATATGGTGTAACTGATAATGTCGATGCCTTCTTGTGCTTTCCTATTATTCCTTTTCCTTCTTTGTCCAAAAATTCAAGTATGCCACACCCTCCAAGAGTGCTCCAAGAAATATCTAAGTATCCAAGGGCACAAGAGAGAGAGAGAATAATGAGAGAGAGATCCAACAATGAACTGACAAAATGTTACCCACTGATCCTCGGAAGCATTTTTATGAATGAGGTCTCTTGTTTCTTAATTTTCCATTATTTCCTTCATTTTCCTCCTCACATGCACCCTGTGACCTTTCACCTCCTTTTTCTCCTAATTTCCATTATTTTAATAAACAAATGTGGTAAAATGCCTTTTAATGCCTTTGCCAATTTCCTTAGCCATAAACAACCAAATGAACACCCGCTAGGATGTGCTCCCCAACATTCAACTTGGAACATCCCTAATACACATGGTGTAACACAACCAAAATACACATGGTGTAACACCCCTATGTTTTTCTTTCTCAAACAGTGGTTATTTTAGGACTTTGAAGTTATTCTTTGACTTAGTGGTTGTGGAATTTAGAATGGAAACTATGTGATGATGTAATTATATTTTATATTATTGAATACAAAATTTTTTTTTGGAAATATTCATGAAAGCACACTAGAGTACAAGAAACTTCTTCCCAACTCATGAAAATCTATAAACTGGTTAATGTCGACAAGGTGGAACTTCCCTAAAAGTTTCCTAAAACCCCTTAGTAGTAAGTTATTATAAATATTAACATAATGCGAGTGGAATATTACGCTAATCACTTAGCTAGATAGAAATGATAAGTGGGGGTAAAAAGCAAAATAAATCACAATGGGAGAGAAAGGCGTGCTTTAAAGAAAAAGAAAAAGAATATTTTTCAAAAAATAAAACAACGAGGGCTAGGAAAAGGTTGGAAAACCTTAAAGAAAGATTTTGCTAAAAATATCTTTCAAATAGTCTATAAGAGAAACCACTTAGGAACCAAAGTGGTTGTTGATTCTTGCACGGAAGATCTTACCTCGGGGCGGGGGGGGGAACATTTGCAGATAATTCATGGTTGGTTGTAGTGTTCTATGTTCTTGAATATTCTCGAAGTAGTCACTATGGAAAGGAGTAATTTATGTTCCACATTATATGTTGATATTGAAATAGATTAATGGTATTATAGTTTGAATCAAGATTGAAGATGGAATTTCTAGAATTAGCTATATAGATTATTGGTTTTTCATTCCTATATTGAATTCTTTTCAAGTGCCCAATCTAATGAAGATATATGACTACAGTGATTATTATAGTCTAATTCCTATGATGGTTAATTACTTACTTAATTTATTAGATGAATATGAAAAGAAGAGTTGTACGGATATGAAATAAAGTGTCCATGCATGGATATAGATTAAGGTTGCTTCTTTTGATTAGACCTATATAATTATATGTTGAATTAAGGTCTTGATTGGAGAATAGAAAATATCATACATGTATACTTAAATCCTCTGCTATTAGATCATGTGAATTAATATAATATTGAAGTAAATGATAACTGGAAATAGTATTTTACATAAATACATGAATAAAATATTATGATAGAGCTTATAGGAGATAACTAAATTATCGAATTATTGAAATGAAACTAAGAAGTTATATATATATGTAGTAGAAAATTTTGTTCCTTGCTAATATATTTTATTCTTGGTACTTATATCAATGAAATAAGAACTCCATTAACTAGTGGGATTATATTCTTGAGCATATGTATAAGGAGAGGTTTATTATCTTTCAAGTTAGGAAATATGGAATAAAAAATTTCCATGAACTAATAAATTTCACATTCTGGTTTAGAGTATGGAAGAGGAGATAAAATGGCTATGAAAGGAATTGTAGACTTACCTTATGCCTTTAAATAATGTTAATTATTTAGCCTTGTACAAAATTAGTATAGTATTGAGAAACCCAATAGATGTTAAGTACTACTAGTACATTAGTAGAATGATTAGAATAGCCTAAATAAGGGTTGGTATTAAATATTCTATACACAACAAGGAATAAGATAAAAAATGGATTTAGAACTAGCAAGTTCTTTATACTACATTTTGTAAGATTTAAAGAAATTGATTAAGTCGAAAAACAATGGAATAGTAATTCCAAAATTAACAATCAAATGCTACACAAAGAAAAATAGTGATTACAATAAAACAATACAAATCATATACTAAATTATGATTTAGAACTTTAGAAACTATTATATAATTGAAGGAAAATTGAATACCATATGCACACATAAGTAGTAAAAAACTATATATGAGTAGAAATTATGGTGTAGATTTGTAATTTCTCATGAAGTTTTAATCAAAATCACAAGACACAAACCTATTCTATTGCTTCATGGAATTCAATTCACAATTTAAAACATCAATAAAAAACATGCAATGAGAAATAACACACATGCACAAAGTATTTCTCCAGGGAAAATAAATCTTCTGAAAACCTCGATTCCTACTTGCATTAATTTGATGAATAAATATGTATTACAATTGATTTTCTCACCTGAGCACAACATGCAAGTAAGTAAACTATCTCTTTATTCACTAAGAATATCTAACGCAAACTTAGTCAAGTTTTTCCTCTGCTTGAGCCCCTATTATCTTTTGTAACTCCTTGAGAAGTTAAGCCCCTATTATTTACGAAATTCCTCAAATTGGTTGTGTAATTCCCAAGGTTGATCATCTAAATGCATGCAACCCTTGTACACTCAAGACTAGTTTACAACTGATGTTACACTGCCCTGGAATCTCCAACATAGCCAGAGAACTCGATTTCTTTGCATGCACTAGCTATTTTGGGTAGATTGATGAGCTAACTGGATGATCAATGAGTTATACTAGAGTCTCACTACACAAAGGACCGTCCACTAGTTCTTCCAAAATTTGGAACTAGTTTAATTGAAAACAACTTGAAATAATTGACCTTGATTGCTACAAATTAGAAATCATGCATGCTTGACTAAAATATAATCCCCCAACTCAAATTTACTGAGTAAATGGGGTGACACAAGACATGTCACACAAGTTAACTACATTCAAGTTGTCAGCTAGTGTGGAAATTCAATTTTTCTCAATTTAATCAAGGAAAAATCAAATTGAGAATTTCTTGTTGCATTTTTCAACACTCCCTCTCAACAAGAAAGGGATTATCAATGACCCCTATATTTCACCTATGGAACTCTAACTTCCCTCTTGACAAGGCCTTTTCCAAAATGGCAACACATTGTTCTTCTGTCAGAATGTACTGTAGGAACATTACCCACCTCTACACATAGTCTCGCAAATGGTGCTACTTGATAGCTATATGTTTGGATCGATCGTGAACTATAGGATTCTTAGAGAGCTTGATGAAATATGATTATCATAGTTGGATCCATCATTTGACCAAACAATCCTACAAGTATGTTTCTCATCTCAATCACATCACACACTACTTGACTTGTAGGTATATATTCTACTTCTATAAAGCTGAGTGTCGTATACCTTCGCTTCATGTTGTACCAATAAACCAATGGAAACCAAAATTACAGGAATTTTGAGGTCCAAAATGGGTCTGATAAGAAAACGTACAACCAAAGTAAACTTTATAATAACCAATAGGATTCAATATTATGATGTTAACCATGGGGGGTGATTCACCATTTCTGGAGTAAAAAAGTAAAAATAATAAAAAATAATAAAATAATAAAACTACATTTTTTCAACTTGTATTTTCAACTTATCTCCATAATGTTTTACTCAAATTTTCATTGGGAGTACCTATTGGATGTAAATTTTAATTCCACATCTAAGGATACCCATGTTGCACACTTTGGATGGAACCTACTACATGAAAAAATAGAACTACATGGAAAAACATGATTGCAATCATGTTTTTTCCTGTATTTCTATTTTTTCGTGTAGCAAGGTCAATCAAAAGTATAAAACATGGGTACTCCTTGGATGAGGAATCAAATAATGCATCCAATGATTATTTCCACTCAAAAATTGAGTAAACCCATAGGGAGATAAGTTGAAAATACGAGTTAAAAAATAGTTTTTTATTTTTTCCCTTGAAAATTTGATGATGTATTGTAATCTTATTTTATTATTTCCACTATTATCATATAATTTACTTAGGGGGCCCATTTTAGACCTCAAAATTCCCCTAATGGTAGAAAATTCCACCTGATGTACTCCTTCAGCACTCCCTACCCAATCTGTATCTATGAAACCACATAGCTTCACTTCTTCTGTTCATCTGTATCATAGTCCAAACTAAGTAGTGCCTTTGAGTTACCATAAAACATGCTTATCTACCTTCCAAAATAATTTGGATGGTCTGTCCATAGTGTGGCTCATCTGGTTGATTCCACAGCACATATTTGGTCATGTGTTCACAAGATTTATTAGTGAAACCACTAGTTATTGGTAAATAATAGAATCCACTTCGTCACTTGAAGTGGAATCCTCCATCCTCCATTTAGTTGCTAGAGGTGTCTCCATGGGTTTACAACTATCCATGGATAATCTTTGCAGTATCTCATTTTCATACTTGCCTTGAGACACAAATATTTTCGTGTCACCTTGCCATACTTCTAACTTGAGGAAGTAGTGCATGAGACCCATATCGTTCATTTCAAATTCCCTTGCAAGGTCCTCCTTGCAATATCTGACCAACTGCTCATCCCCAGTCAAAATAAAATCACCAACATATAAGAAAATAATAAGAAATTTACCTTCTACCAAGACGTGAAATATGTTTGCATCCTCTTCACTTTTGGTGAAGCCCAAACTAGTGAGATAATTTTTTATCCTAGTGTACCAAGCATGGGGTGCTTGTTTAAGTCTAACAATTCTCTCTTGAGTTTGCACACATGAGACTCTTGGTCAAATGTTTTGAAATGTTATGGTTTCTTAATGTACACCTCCTTCCCAATAATCCCATTGACAGGTTATTTTTTTACATCCATCTAGTGGATCTTCCACCCCATCTGTGCAGCAAGAGAAAGAATTTCTCTAATGGATGAATACCTTGCTCTAGGAGAAAATTTATCGTCATAGTTATGTTGGGTGTGGAGGATGATTATTTATAGGTCTTTGTTTTATCCGGATGTATACCCCAGGAATTTTGTACACCCTTCCATGCGGGGGGGTGCGGGGGGACTTTTCCCCCCTGCGGAGGTTCAAGGGGGGGTGATCCCCCTCGAATGGGGGGTCTGGGTCCCCTGAAGCTAAAAACATATGTAAAATTGTCTTGTATAAGTATAGTAATTTCTAGTGAATTTGAGCCATTAATTAGGTAGATGATTTGACGGTAGAACTTATGTTTAGTTTAGGATTTTTTGCACTTAAAGGCAACCCCTCTTTTCGTATGAGGGCATTGTATTGAGGCTGTGAAATAGATGTGTATTCTCTAAGTGAGAAACAAAGAGGTGAGACTATGAGAGAAAACAAAGGATATTACAACAGATTTTCTATACATTGTGTCTCTTCATTTTGCTACATAATAGAAAGGAAGGACTGGCTGTTCGGGGTGGACGTAGCCCAAACTAGGTGAACCACGTATATTTTTGTCTCTCTAGTTTTATCTGTTTATATTTATTCAATATTCTATGTGTTCCATTGCTCTATAATATATAATTTTCTAACAACTGGTATCAGAGCCAAAGGTCTATTTGGTTGACAAACTCACAAGAGAGAAGGGTTCCTAGTTCGAGTGGGAGCAATGTTTGAAGATGCTAAGTTTAGGGTAGAGAAATTTAACAGCCAAAACTTCTCACTGTGGAAGATGGAGATGGAAGATTATCTATATCAGAAAGATTTGTACCTACCATCGAGTAGAAAAACAAGGAAGCCAACGGCTATGAAATATGAGGAATGGAACCTTCTTGATATAAAGGCACTTGGAACAATACGGTTGTGCCTCATAGCGTCGGTCACCTTCAACATTTCGAAGGAAATAATGACAAAGGGTTTGATTTAGGCATTGGTGAAACTATATGAAAAATCGTCGGCCTCAAACAGGGTATTTCTTCTGAAACATTTATTTAATATGAAGACGTTGGAAGGTGGATCTGTTGCAGACCATTTAAATGATTTTAATACAGTTACAAGTTAGTTAAGTTCTGTAGGGGTAAACTTTGAAGATGAAGTTAGAGATCTATTCTTCTTGTGCTCATTACTAGAAAGTTGGAATGGTTTAGTACTGGCCATTAGTAACTCTGTTTCTGGATCTAGTACTTTAAAGTTTGATGATGTTATCGGTGTTATCCTTAACGAGGAAATGCAACGGAAAAGCTCCGATGGGACATCAGGTAATGCTTTAAGTGCAGAGTCTAGGGGAAGAAAAATGGAAAGAGAAAAGAGCTCAGGATATTGCAGTAAATCAAGGAAGGACAGATCCAAGTCCAAAACAGGGACAATGTGCTAGAAATGCGGAAAGAAAGGACACCTAAAGAAAGACTGTAAATCTTCGAAGTGAAAAGAAGGAGATGCACAACAAGAAAACAATCATGAAGCAAATGTGACTGGTGAGATGTTACAAGATGCTTTGATCCTTTCTTTTGAAAATATTACTAATTCCTCGATGGTAGATTCGGGGGCCTCATTCCATCCCACACCTGATAAGAAATATTTTCATGACTATGTTCAAGTAGATTTTGGACAAGTTTGTTTGGGTGATGATAAACCCTCTAAAAATGTTGGAATGGGTAAGGTTCTCGTAAAACAACAAAATGGAAACCAATGGCTACTAAAGGAGGTAAGGCATGTTCCAGATCTAAAGAAAAATGAGATTTCAACAACACAATTAGGCAGTGAAGGTTGTGTGACAACTTTCACATATAAAGCTTGGAAGCTCACCAAAGGAGCCCTAGTAATAGAAAAAGGCGAAAAGGTTGGTACATTGTACTTATGCAATGGTATTTCTAACTCTATTGATGCTTTAACTTCCAAAAGAGCAGACTGAACATTATGGCATCATAGGCTTGGACACATGAGTGGAAAGGGGATGAGGATTCTTCACTTAGGAAATTTTTTTTCCGGGTTTGAAGAATGTTTATTTGGACTTCTGTGAGAATTGGATTTATGGAAAACAAAAGAGAGCCAGATTTATTAGAGTTGGGAAAGAAAAGAAGAGTGAAAAATTAGAGCTTGTGCATACAGATATATGGGGACCTGCTCAGGTACCATCTCTCTATGGCTCTCGTTATTATGTTACTTTTATTGATGATGCAACCAGAAAAAATTGGATTTATTGTATTAAGAATAAATTTGATGTATTTGATACTTTCAAGAAATGGAAAGCTTTGGTTGAGATTGAGACAGGAAAGAAATTGAAGTGTCTCAGATCAGACAATGGAGGTGAATATTACAACAAAGATTTTGATAGGTACTACTCAGAGCATGGAATTCATAGAGAGAAGACAGTTCCAAGAACACAAAAAGAAAATGGTGTGTCAGAAAGGATGAATAGAACAATCATGCAGTGTGCAAGGTGCATGAGATTGCACCCAAGATTTCCTTTAGAATTTTGGGCAGATGCTGTAGATACTGTTGTTTATCTAATAAACAGAGGGCCTTCAATTTCTTTGGATGGTGTTGTTCCATAGGAATCATGGATAAGTAAAACAGTAAACTACTCTTTTTTAAAGCCTTTTGGGTTGTGAGGCCTTTGTCCATATTAATAAAGAAAATAGAACAAAGCTTGAGGCAAAATCAAAGAAATGTACCTTATTGGATATGATGTTAATATTTTGGTTATCGCTTATATGATTATGAAAATCACAAAATCATTAGGAGAAAAGATGTAACATTTAATGAAAAGGTCTTGTATAAGAATCAGTTGTATGAAAAGAAACATGAAAAAGAAAACAAGGAATACACAATTCTTGATGAGATCACTAAAAAAGTAAAGGTGCCTGAAAATAATAATAATCAACAACCACAACAACAACAACCACCACAACAGCAAAAGGAACGCCAAACACCTGAAAGTGGTGTTAGAAGATCTATCAAGATAAGTATACCCCTCGAACGATACTCTCCTTCATTATATTACTTATTTTTGACTAATTTTGGTGAACTCGAATGTTATGAACAAGCAATGTAGGTTGAAAGTAGGAAGAAGTGGGAGCTAGCCATGGAAGAAGAGATGGAATCCTTAATGCATAACCAGACTTGGGACTTAGTCAGGTTGCCTATAGGAAAAAATACATTAAAGATGGAGGAAAACAAAGGTACAAAGCTAGACTTGTGGTGAAGGGGTTTGCATAGAAGAAAGGTATTGATTTTGATGAAATATTTTATCATGTCATTAAAATGACTTCAATCAGAACTATTTTAAGTCTAGTAGCAGTTGAATATTTGCATCTTGAGCAGTCAAATGTAAACACAACCTTTATCCATGCGGATTTGGAAGAAGAGATATATATGCAGCAGCCACAAGGATATGAGGTGAAAGGGAAGGAGAAACTAGTGTGCAGGTTGAAGAAGAGCTTGTATGGCTTAAAGCAGGCTCCAAGGAAGTGGTATCTAAAATTTGACAAGTTTATGTCTGAATAAGGTTATACTAGATGTCATTCTGATCATTGTGTTTATCTGAAAAAGAAAAATGATGGAAGCTATATTATATTGTTATTTTATGTGGATGACATGCTTGTTGCAGGGTCTAACATGCAGGAAATAAATGTGCTCAAAAGAAAATTGGCAAATTCATTTGTAATGAAGGATTTGGGAGCTACAAAACAAATCCTTGGTATGAGAATAACTAGAGACAGGAAAAATTGCAAATTAACATTGTCTCAAAATGAGTACATACGAAACGTGTTGAAAAGATTTAATATGCACAATGCAAAATAAGTTAGTACACCTTTTGCCAGCCATTTCAAACTTAGTAAGGAAATGTTCCCAAAAACCAAAGAAGACATTGATTATATGTCTAAAGTTCCATATGCAACAGCAGTTGGAAGCTTAATGTTTGCAATGGTCTACACAAGGCGTGATATTGCACATGTAGTGGGAGTTGTAAGTAGGTACATGAACAATCCAGGAAGTGAACATTGGATGGTAGTGACATGGATTCTCAGATATTTAAAAGGTACCACAAATCAAGCATTATGCTTTGGTGGTTCAAACATTTCTTTGCAGGGATATGTTGATGGAGATATGGCAGGTGACAGAGATAACAGGAGGAGCACTACAGGAGATGTATTTACTGTAGGTGGAACAACTGTCAATTGGGTTTCAAAATAACAAAGTGTTGTTACACTTTCAACAATACAAGTAGAGTATGTTGCTGCTACAGAGGCTAGTAAAGAAATGATTTGGTCACAAAGGTTTATGGGTGAATTGGGTAAGAACCATGATATGGGCATGTTATACAGTGACATCCAAAGTTCCATTCATCTTGCAAAGAACTTAGCATTTCATTCCAGGACTAAACATATACATCTCAAGTACCATTTCATACAATCAGTGTTGGAAGATGGAGAGTTGAAGCTAGAAAAGGTACACTAGCCAGAATCCTACAAATATGCTAACAAAAGTTGTAACCAGGGAGAAACTGAGAATATGCTCAGTTTCAATTGGTCTTCAAGGATGATGATGAAGATGAGAAACAACTAGGTCCAAAGAGGAGTCATTGTCTAGCAATTGAAGCAACGGTGGAGTTGCTACAATCATTCTCCAAGTGGGAGATTGTTGGGTGTGGAGCATGATTATTCAGAGGCCTTTGTTTCAATTAGATGTATACCCTAGGAAGTTTGTATAGCCCTCCACATAGGGGGGTGTGGGGGGATTTCTCCCCCCTATAGGGGTTCAAGGGGAATGATCCCCCCTGGCTATGGAGTCTAGGGGCCAACAGTCCCCCGGTAGGGGTTTCATGGGTAGTGCTCTCGAAGCTAAAAACATATGTAAAATTTCCTTGTAAAAGTATGGCAATTTCTAGTCAATCTGGGTTGTTCATTAGGTGGATGATATGATGGTAGCGCTTATGTTTAGTTTAGGGTTTTTTTCCCTAGAAGGAAACCCCTCTCTTTTTATGAGGGCATTGTATTGAGCTTGTCAAATAGATGTGTATTCTACGAGTGAGAAATATAGATGTGAGACTATGAGGGAAAATAGAGGATATTACAGCTGATCTAATGTAGGTTGTGTCTTTCCATTTTTCTGTATAATACAAAGGAAGGAATGGTTGTTCAGGGTGGATGTAGCCCAAACTGGGTGAACCACGTATATCGGTGTCTCTCTAGTTTTATGCATTTTCTATGTTTATATTTATGCAATATTCTATGTGTTCCATTTCTCTGTAATATATAATTTTCTAACAACTTAATTAAGTCAACTTGAGAGAATCCTTTGGCCACAAATCTAACCTTATTCTTCTCTATTCTTCTGTCTACTGCATGCTTAAGCATGAATATCCATTTCAAATGCATAACTAATTTATCTGAAGGTCTTAGGACCACTTCCAAAAAACTATTCTTTACAATGGATATGTGTTCCTCCACTATTGTATTAACCCATATAGGTGTGTCTGTGACTTCCTTGAAAGAGGATGGCTCAGTATCTACAAATTCAATCACTAGATTAATGTAGGCAGTGTACCTCTTAGGTGACCTTCTCTTCCTCTGAAAATTTGAAGGAGCTCCCATATTATCCCTTGCATCCGTCACAAGTATATTATCTTCCTTGGTTCTTTTCCTACCTTCTTTTGATGTTTACGCTTGAGCGGATCTATCCACTCTCTGCTACTCTACTTTTGTATGCTCCTATTCTGGTATGCTCCTCATCAAACTTTACATCCCTTCATACTAATTTCATTCTAATGCATAGAAATTATGGATGGTATTTGTGAGGAGTTTTTTTGTAACCTGTAAATACCCCAAACTCTATTCTTGGCTCAAGATTCTTCCTTTATTCTTTGGAAACATGGTAATAAATAGAAGCTAAAAAAATCTTGAAGTGCGACACATTCAACTCACTCCAAGAGAAAGCCTCGTTCAATGTAATCATATCTTGAATCTGATGATGGATCTAGTTCTACAGGTAGACTATTGTGTTGCATGCCTGAACCCAAAAATGAAGAGATATTCCTTGGTCATGTAACATATATCTCACCGCTACCATAATGCATTAGTTCTTCCTCTTAGTTACCCAATTTTGTGGTGGGTTGTGTGATGTTGTCAACTCTCTTTGACTGCCTTTTTTCACATAAAATTTTTTGAATTTATTTGAAACATACTAACATCTATTATTTCTCCTGAGAGCCTTCACCTTCATGTTGGATTATTTCTCAATCAGTGCCTTGAATTCTACGAACTTGGAGAATGTCTCATATTTCTTCAGCATGAAGAAGATCCAATGCTTCCTTGAGAAGTCATTAATAAAAATGACAAAATATTTGTGTCTGGTAGTGGAGGACGTCAAGAAAGGCCCACAAAAATCACAGTGGATCCTTTCCAAGAATTCATGTTCTTTTCTTCCTTTATCACGGAATGTGGATTTTGTGTACTTCCCCTAATTACATCCTTTACATACATCCTACTACTGAAGTACTCGTTTGGGGAGGCCAGTGGTTATTTGTTGCATAATATTCAAGGCAACATTAGGAAAATTACCAAGTCTTATGTGAAAAATTTCACCGAAACTGTGACTTTACACATTGTCCGCTTTAGTGTTTAATGTACTATAATATTCCACGTCGAGCTTATACAATTTCTTCACATGAACCTTGATATGCTTCACCTATCCTATGGCTATGTGTATTAAGAATGATTTCCCTTTGTTGAATATCACAACATAACCATGGTCTTCCAAAAATGCAACATAGATGAGATTCTTCTTTAGGCCTACAACAAACATGACATCCTTGAATCTGAGAGGGTATCGAGACTCCCTAAAAAAGGTGACTGAACACATCTAGAGATCTTTACCCTCTAGGTCACTGAAAAATTCTCTACACTTGTTCATGTGGAACGAGGCACCAGAGTCCAATTATTTCATGTTCGCCATCATTGTGTTGGACATGCATGCCATAAGGGTGGATTTAAGCTTGAATTGTGAAGCCAAAGCTTCACCTACTTCTCCTCCTGATGTTTTCTTTCTTGAATTTTTGTATTGACACTTTGTGGCACAATTCCCCAATTCAGGACAATTAAAGCATTTAAATTTGGACAAATCTTCCTTCTTCTCCCCATGGCTAAATTCGGGTTTGATTTGATATTTCTATTCTTTTCCCTTCTTTCCCTTTCCAACAAATTAAAATTTCTCTTAATCCTCACCCTTGAATGAAGTTCCACCTATGGTATTCCATCATATTTCATCCTGTACCAAATCAGACCATAAGCATTCCCAATTCAATAGTTTCTCCCTCCCATTCACTGAAACTTGGAAACTATGCTAACTCTTTGAAAGGCCTAGAAGGGGTAGGCTTACCAAGTGATGATCTGAGATAGTAACATCAACTCCTGGAAGCTCATCACAAGCTTTTTTGAACCTTCTCACATACTTCTCAATAGTATAATTCTTCTGCATCTTGATATTTTGAAATTTATCCTCGAGCATCAGTTTCCTATGGTCATTGTTATTATGGAATAGATCTAGAAGTTCTTGACACATTGCATAAGGGGCTTATTTCATTTGAATATTTATGACAATGTGTTCTCACACTCCATCCAAGATAATTCTCCCCACCTTGGCTACATCTTTCTTCCATTGGGCTGGGTTATGGGCATCAAATTCCGTTGGTTTTGCAACATCTCTCTTGATGTATTATAGAAATCCGTTGTCATCCAACACCACCTCCATGTGATCCTTCCATGCAATGAAATTAGAGCTGCCTTCCAAGGAATACTCTAGTATTAGCCCATTGAAGGTAAACTTCCCAACTCTGAAGAGATCCTTCTACACTTAATTGCAAATTCAAACCTCCTGAGAAACAACTTTGAAATTCCCACTCTAATGTGAATCTTGTTCTAGTACCATCTAGAAATTATGGTATAGATTTGTAACTTCTCCTGAATTTTTAGTCAAAATCATAGGAAACAAACCTACTCTCCTCATTTATATAATTCAATTCGCAATTTAGAACATCATTCACCAACATGTAATAAGAAATAACACACACACACAATATTTTCTTAGGTGAAATAAATCTGCTAAAAACTTTTTTGATAAGTGCTACAAATCCATCAACCAAGGGGGTCTCCTAATGTGAATTCCAAATTAAAACTCACATGGTTTGTAATAGGAGCCCCATCTAGAGTATTTCCATGGTTTCCATATATTCTTAATATTTTTCTTGGCTTTAAATGTCAACAAGAGAGAGAAGCATGTATGTGCCTTTTTGAAAAGTAAGTGTGCCTAGTGATTGTTCGACTGCAGGTGTATCCTCTACTGTAGAGGGAGGAAAAGTGAGCCTCTAAGAGAGAGGTAATAGTGCCACCCTAGTAGAGGTGTACACATGAGAAAAGAGAACCACCTAACATCAAGAAGAATAGTTCACATAGATGTGCCAATTTTTACAACCATTACAACACGTTTTCAATAAGATAAGCACTAAAAGAACTTAAATAGTTCAACTACTTTAGTATAGGCGAAAGAATACATGAATCATAAACATTTAAATAACATTCGTACAAATATTCATAATCCATGCATGAAAACATGATGGCCATCAAGCTCCAAGTATTAAGTAAAATTCCCAAGATACATTAACACAACAAACATCACTAGCTCCAATAGTGGAGTGTTGGAGCCATGATTTGCTTGCCAAAAGTACTGACTCTATCTCTTTGTTTCCTTATGGGATAAGCCAAGGTGAAAATGATTTTTCATGGAAAATGAGGGTGTATATATAACAAATAGGGTGATCCTTCACCTCTGTTATGACTCTTAGACTATCCTCATGAATATTTGACTTCTCTTGAATTTCCACATTACATAGATGACTCTTGGACTTCCACTTTAGATTCCATTTTCCAATATAAAATTACATAATCCATGAATGATGTGGCACATGATGGCTCATGACACAACATGACATGACACTAATGAAATGGACTGCATGATGACATGGAAATGTGAAGTCACTTTTTGTTGATGCTTTCTTTGTTCCTTCCTTAAAATATTGTGCATGTTCTTCTTCTTCCTCCACCTTCTGACTTCAATATAAGGAGTTTTCAATGTGGCTTTGATCTTCCATCTTTTGTTATAATCTAGTGTTCCTTCATCTTCTTGCATGATGATCATCTTATCCCCTAAGCTCCTTAGGTGTATTCTAGCATGGTCTCCTCCATCTCCTTCATCATCATCCTTTCATGACATAATAGAATACCTATGATTGCAATCTACCCATGTGAAGACGACATCAGTGCGATAAAACACTAGTGTAATGTACTCCATGAAATAAGTTGTTAGGGATGGAGCTAGTGACTGACCCAGGGATTGTGTAGTTCCATAGGCCAACATCTGAGACTAAGGTTTGGGAGTACGCAATGCATAATTTAGTGTTAGGAAACTAGCTCACAAAAAGATAGAACAGATAGATCAATGCCTTGTTTTCGAGGGGGCAACCTCCTTTACATTACATAAATGAACAATTCTTGGATGATACAAATGACTGAACATCCCTTCTATATATAAGTGTATAAGCGGTCACAATATAATCAAGTCGACATACTAGTAATAACATCAGACCACAAAAAGAACAATAGTAGGTTTCTATGGGGCATACTGATAACAATGTGGGGACACTAGGGGCACAATAATAACAATAAGGGATACAATCAAAATAGTAATTGGGGAATCACTAGTATTATATGGGCCTAACATGACCTTCCCCTTCTGAAAAGTGTTGTCCTCAATGCTTGAGTAGTTTTGGATGCTTTTATATAAAATTCTCATCCTCCCATGTGGAATCTTCAACAAATAAGTTCTTCCACTCCATGAGATACTCTGAAATTGATCGATTTCGTAGCTGTCGAGTTCTTCTTTCTATGACTACTTCTGGTTCCAATATGATTTTCCCTTCCTCATCAAGTTCTAGAAATATTGTTTGAACTGGTAGCTTGTCACCTGTAACCTTGTTTAAACATGAAACATGGAGAACTGGGTGCACTCGGGAAGCTGCAGGAAGCTCTAATTTGTATGCCATAGTACCAATCTTTTGCAACACTTTGTATGGACAATAATACTTTGGTGATAATTTATTATCCTTCTTAGCTTTCTTGAGGGAAATTTGTTTATATGTTTGTAGTCGTAGGAATACCTAGTCACCTACATCAAAACTTATTTCACTGGATGTTGATCCGCTGTTACTTCATTCTGTTCTGTGCTAATGTGAGGTTATCCCTTAAGAGTTGGAGAACTTGTTGTTGATGCTCAATGTGATGTTGCACTGCTTGAACCTTGGAATTTTCTCTTAAATATGATGTGATGGATGGTGGATGATATCCAAAAAGTGCCATAAATGGGGTCATTTTTGTTGCACTATAGAATGAAGGGTTGTAGCACCATTCAATGAAGGGAAACCATTTGACCCATTATGTCTATTAATCAAATACAAAGCGACGAAGATATCCTTCCAACATTTGTTTACTATCTCAGTTTTCCCATCAGATTGAGGATGATAAGATGAGCTATGAGCTAACTGAATATCAGACAAGAAAATAATTCTGTTAAAAAATTTCTAGTGAAAATGGGATCTCTATCACTTACAATAATCTTTGGGTTTCCATGTAGCTTTTGAATTGTTTCCATAAATGTAGTAGAAATTGTACTGGCTTTAAATGGATGTGATAATGCACGCAAGTGTGCATACTTGGTGTGTTTGTCAACTACCACCGTGATGACACTCTTTCCTTCGAACTTGGGTAAACCTATGATAAAATCCATTGAAACCTCCTCCCGTTGTTGGATTGGAATGGATAAATGTTGTAATAGACATGGGGTCTAAATTTTTCCAACTTTATTTTGTTGGCAAACTAAACATTCCACCACAAACTTTTGAATATCCGGTTTAAGGCAATCCAAAAAAAATTCCTTCTTAACACTGTGGTAAGCTTTTAAAAATATTGACTACCCTCCTAAGGGAGAAGTGTCCAATTCCATAAGAATATTTTGTTTGAGTTGGGAATTCTTACATAGGTATAAGCAATCTTTGTACCATAATGAATCATTTTTCCAGCTAAATGTATTAGATGTTCTGGGATCTTGTTGTATCTTTTTAATGAGTGCCCACACTTATTCGTGATTCTACCATTCCTCCCTTGCTTCGTTTATCCAATCTGGTTGGATAATAGAAATGGCACACAACAATGCTTCTACGTCGTCGTCCTTTCTTGAGAGTGCATCTGCCACAACATTTTGCTTCCCTTTTTTGTAGATGATTTCAAAGTCATAACCCAACATCTTTGTGACCCATTTTTGTTGCTCTTCAGAGGATAATCTTTGTTCTAAAAAGTATTTAAGAGTATCATGACTAGTTTTTACCTTGAAGTGTCTTCCCAATAGGTAGGGTCACCATTTCTTAAGTGCATGTAGTATTTCCAACATTTACTTCTCATAAGTAGCTTTGTGTAAATACTTTCCCTTGATTAGACGACTTTCAGAAGCAATGGGTCTTTCATATTGCATTAAAAGAACACCAATTCCATTTCCTGAAGCATCACATTCCACAATAAAGGCTTTTGTTAAGTCTGACGTGGCTAAGACCGGTGCTCGACACATTTCCCTTTTAAGATGTTCGAAGGCCTTTGTTGCTTCTGGAGTCCTTGAAAATGCATCTTTCTTCAATAATGTTCTTAGAGGTGTTGTTATTCTCCCATAATCCTTAACAAACTTGCATTAATACCCTGTCAACTTGAGAAATCCTTGCAGATGATTTATGGATGTGGGGATTTTCCATTCGTTAATGGATTTACTTTTGCTAGGGTCTACCTTAACACCTTCATGAGATACAATATGACCCAAATATTCCACCTCCTTTACTCCAAAGAAACATTTGGAGCATTTTGCATATAATTGTTTCTCATCCAATAGTTTGAGCAACCTTTCAACATGTTAAACATCATACTTCGAATACTTGTTGTAGATTAGTATATCATCAAAAAATACTAGCACAAATTTTCTAAGGAAGGGTTTGAAAATGGAATTCATCAAACCTTGAAATGTAGAAGGTTCATTGGTAAGGCCAAATGCATGACCAAAAATTCATAATGACGCTCATGAGTTCTAAATGTTGTCTTTGCAATATCTTCAGTCTTCATTCGGATTTAATGATATCGTGAATGAAGATCCAACTTGGTGAAGTAATTTGATCCATGCAATTCATCCAATAATTCATCAATGATAGGAATGGGAAATTTATGTTTAATAGTGAGCTTGTTGAGCTCCCTATAATCTAGACACATGGGCCATGATTCATCCTTCTTGTGAACCAATACTACTAGAGTAGAGAAAGAACTTTGACTAGGTTGAATTATACCAGCCTCTAGCACTTCTGCAACCATACATTCAATTTCACTCTTTTGGGCATAGGGATATATGTAAGGCATGATGTTTGGAGGAACACTTCTTGGAATCAAATTAATAGCATTATCATGATCACGAATAGGTGGGAGGCCTTTGGGAGTCTCAAATACCTTGGAATGATTGTCTAAGACTTTTTGGAGATCTAGAGAAATTAATGATTTCGATGTGGGAACCTCTAGTGAACATAATTGTGCAATTATGCCTCGTTGTTCTTTCTTTAGAATCTTTGTCATTCCATTAGAGTTGATTATCTTTCCTGGTTTCCTTGCGATACCCCTTAATTCAACTTCCTTTCCTCCTGAAGAGAATTTCATGACAAGTTCTTGAAAATTAAAAGTTATTGTACCCAAGGATTGTAGCCATTGGACTCCTAGTACAACATCAGCACCATCCATTGGAATGGAAAGAATTGGGCTATTCAGTACATATTATCCCATGGATAGCTTGATATTATGGCACTTTTCTGAGCAATTTATGGTTCCTTTACCTGCAACCATCACTTGACACTTTGGTGCTGGATATAGGAAGAAATTCAATTCCTTGGCTATATTATAATGAATACAATTATGGGTACTTCCCGAAGAAATAAACACTATTACCTTTTTCTTCTTGATATGCCCTTCTATCTTCATAGTTTGAGGAGTGGTAATTCAAGCCAATGCATTACAAGATATGGTTGGATTCATTTCTTCTTTTTCTAGGGTTTGTTCCTGGTGTATATCCTCTTCTTTTGACATTTCTTTTTCCTTTTCTTCCTCCTCTTCACACTCTATGTAAAATAATTTATTCTCGGCACACTTATGACCTTTAGTGTATTTGCTATCACAACTATAACAAAGCCCTTTTGCTCTTTTTTCTTCCAATTGTTGTGGTGTCAACCTTGTAGGTTGTGGATGGCTACGGGCAGCAACACTTCCATCTTTATTATTGTGAGTGTGTAGAAAATCGGTCATAGGTTAACCTGATAATGAAATATAAATCAAAGCAGAATAATATAAACTACTTCTACTTTCAATTTGTGAAAGCTTAAAGATTGAGCTAAACAATATAACCAGAAGAAGAAGAATCAATGGCACAATACACATGAAAATACTTTGGGGAAAGCCTCAACTAAAAAACCCACACTTGTATTACATACATGGTGGAAATACATAGGAATAATACAAAGCCTTAGCTCTCACAACTAGCTAGCTCTCAGTACATTCCTCACAGATGCTCACAGGAAATCCTGGCCTCTCTCCAACCTTCCTATCTACCCTCCAAGCTCCTATTTCCTTGTGTTGTTCCTTTGGGATGATTAGCCTATTACCAAGTGGAAAACCAAGCCTTCAAAATTATGCAATCCTCAGGGATGAATCCTTGACTGCATGCATGAGTTTTCTCCATTGGAAAACACATGCAACTGATAGTACACTATCCTTGAACATTTATCTCAATGAGGTATTTCTCAGAATAGACATGCATGAGTTTCTGATAAGGGAATCTTCAATTAACTAGAGTAGCACTAGTTGAGTGCATTAATGCATCAACTGACTGTTATCTCACTATTAGTTCCTCAAACAATTTGGAATTAATTTAACTAGACTTAACTTAGTAAACTGAGTTAACTAATTACAACTCAAATATAAATCAATCTTATCTCCTTAATTTAAGGGATAACTCCTGCACTTTAGAAAGACTTCTAACTTGAATTTCTCCAACTAACTAATTTAAAATTAATTAATTAATTATTTTCAAGTAGTTGTTAAGACTAAATTCAATTTTAATTCACAATTTAATTCAAGGACAAATTAAATTGGAATATTCTTATTTCCATATTCCAACACTCCCTCTCAACAAGAAAGGGATTATCTATCGCCCCAATCCTGTCTTTATGGAACCCGACTTTAAACTTTGATAATGTCTTTGTTAGAATGTCAGCATCTTGCTCCTCTGTCAAAATATACTGCAACAACGTGATCCTATTGACCTGTGAAAAGCCATGGATAACAAATCTTGCCTTATGCTTATCCACAATACCACCAACAACTTGATTTACCTTGTAAAGCCAACAGGAACTCACAATTGACTTGTTCTCTGGTCTCGGAACCATGTCCCAAACACTATTATGAACTATGGAGTCATACTCCTCCACCATAGCATCAACCCAAATCGGCTGCTACACTGCTTCCTCAAAGGAAGATGGCTTAGTCTTAACACATTCCCCAGCAAGGGCCATGTATCCAGTGTACCTCTCAAGTGACATCCTCTATTTGTGCTAAGAAGATGGTGCTCCCACATTCTCTGTCACATCCTCCAAAAATATGTCATCTTCTCTTGTGCATTCTATCGATCTCTGGAATACTCGGCTAGAGTGGATGTCTCCACTCCTAGAACCTCTATATGTGGTTGCTCTGCATCAGTTTGAGGCTCCTCCTCCTGAGGAACCAATAGTTCCTCCATAGCCTATAGTTGGAGCTCCCTCTCAAGGGAAACTCGCATGGCCTTCTACTCATCAAACTTGAGATCTCTGTGAACCATTTTCCTCTGACTGGTAGACAAGTACACTTGATAGTTATGAGGTGCATCAGTGTACCCCATAAATATCCCCAACTCTGTTGTTGGCTCAAGCTTCTTCCATTCATCCTTTGTCACATGGCAATATATCGATGAGCCAAAGATCCTAAAGTGACCCAGATCTAGTCTCTTACCAGAGAAAGCTTCCTCTGGTGTCTTTATCCCAAGTATGCAATGTGGGCTTCTATTCTACAAATAGATTGTTGTGTTGCATGCCTTAGCCCACAAGTGAAGTCGTAGACCTTGGTCATGCAACATTTCCCGTGCTACCCCTACAATAGTTCTGTTCTTCCTCTAAGCCATCCCATTTTGCTATGGGTTATGAGGTGTCGTCAACTCTTGTTTAATTCCTTCCACTACAAATAATTCCTTAAAATATTGAGAGACATATTCTCCACCATTGTCGCTTCTCAAGGCCTTGATCTTCTTCCCTGACTCTTTCTCGACCAAGGCTTTCAACTCACAAAAATTTGTGAAAGTTTGGTCCTTCTTCTTCATGAAATAAATTTGTTGTGGATGCCATCAAGAATGGTCCACACAAGTCAATATGAACTCTCTCTAAGATATCCTCTACTCGACTATCTCAATCATGAAAGGAAGACTTGGTGTACTTTCCAAAGGTACATCCTTTGCATGTGTCAACTTGCTCAATTTTACCTTTGGGAAGTCCTATAGATATCTGCTACATTATATTTAAAGCCCCATGATGTAAATGGCCCAACCGCCTATGCCATAACTCGCCAATGTCTTTGCTTTGTACCAATTCTACCTTCGTACTCAATGTTGCATAATCATATACCTCTAGTTTATAGAGATTTTTCACCTCAATCCCTATCCTCTTTTTTTGACCCATGGCTATGTGTCTTAGGAACACCTTTCCTTTATTGAAGACAACATCGTAGTCTCTTTCCTCCAACATCACGACCGATACCAATTTCTTCCTCAAGCCACGCACATACATCACATCTGTCAAGATGAGAGGAGCTCAGTGCTCCCTCTGAAAAGAAACCGTGCCCCACTCCTGAAACATTATACCTTCTATCATCACACATATCTATGCACATCTTAAGCTCTTTCTCCTCCAAGGCACTAGATAAATTTGTATCACCATTCATGTGAAATGAGGCTCCACTGTCAAGATACCAGACACAACCCATCATCGATGATACCATGCATGCGATGAGGGTAAAGTCCATTTTGAATTGAGAGGCTAATGCCTCACCTTCCGATCCTTCTGAGGATCTCTTCTTGGACATACTCGATGGGGAATTAGTCACATAAGGTCCCACATTATGACAATTAAAGCATCTTACTTTAGACATGTCACCCTTCTTCTCTCCATGAGAAGAATTCGATTTGAAATGGGAAGCCTTCCCTTTTACTTTCCTTGCCTTACTTGCTAAGGCTAGATTTTCTTCATCATCATTCTTGGATGAAGAACCATCTCGTGTGCTCCTCCTAATCTCCTCCTGCATAAGATCTGACCATAGTCATTCCTAATCTGGTAGTTTCTCCCTTCCATTCATAGAGTCCTGGTAGCTATTCCAACTCTTTGGAAGGCCAAGGAGAGCAAGGCTCACCATATCATCATCGGTAGTAGTTATTCCCACACTATCAAGCTCATCTCTATAGGTGGTGAGCTTGTTCAAAAATGTGAAAATAGTATCGCGCCTCTCCATGTTGATTGTTCGAAGCTTATCCTTGTGCGATAATTTCCTATGGTAGCTATTGTCCTAGTAGAGGTCCTTCAATGTCTTCCCCATTGAAAATGGAGTATCCTTCCCATGGGGACTCGAGACAATATGGTCTCGAACTCCCTCAAGGATGATCTGTCTCACCTTTGCCACAAACTTCTTCCACTTAGTCAACTCTTGTGTGTTAGTTGAAGTTGGCTTTAGGATTTCTTGATCAATGAATTCCTTCAAGCCATTGCCTTCTAATACAGCCTCCATTCTATCTTTCCATGCTATGTAATTTGAGCTACCTACCAAGGTATACTCGAGTCTCCATCCATAGAATGCCATTTTCCAACCTTGAAGTATGATATGAATTCGATTTGCACCTGCATCTCTTCTCAGTATACTTTTCACAGCTCCGTCACCATGTAGAAAATTTGTGATAGGTTAACCCGATAATGCAATATAAATCAAAGCAAAATACTATAACCTACTTCTACTATCAATTTGTGGAAGCTTAAAGATCAAGGTGAACAATATAACCAGAAGAAGAAGAATCAGTGGAACAATACACATGAAAATACTTTGGGAAAACCTTAGCTAAAAACCCCACATTATTGTATTATCATACATGGTGGAAATACATAGGAATTATACAAAGCCTTAGCTCTCACATCTAGCTAGCTCTCAGTACAATCCTCACATATGCTCATAGGAAACCTTGGCTTCTCTCTAGCCTTCCTCTCTACCCACCAAGCTCCCATTTCCTTGCGCTATTCCTTTGGGATGATTAGCTTATTACCAAGTGGAAAACCAAGCCTTTAAAATTGTGCAATCCTCAAGGATGAATCCTTGACTACGTGCATGAGTTTTCTCCATGGGAAAACACATGCAACTGATAGTACACTATCCTTGAACATCTACCTCAACTGGGTCATTCTCATAATAGATATGCATGAGTTTCTGATGAGGGAATATTTAGTTAACTAGAGTAGCACTAGTTGAGTGCATTAATGCATCAACTGACTGTTAACTCACTATTAGTTCCTCAAACAGTTTGGAACTAATTTAACTGGACTTAA